>PDND01000091.1:0-103090 GCA_002572855.1 [Emmonsia] crescens
GGATCATTTTGCGTGTTGGAAAGCTCAGAGGGAGGGGGGGGGGGTACACACTTATGACAATTGCTCACGAAAAAATCCGCCCCTAACTCCGCCAAATCAAGCGGAATATGGCCAATGCCATGTGCACCATCCACGCAGCTCAAAATACCTTCTTTCCGGCACTCCGCCACGAGGTCTTCAAATGGGAATCGAACACCAGGGTTACTAACGATGGTATCGAACAGGGCCACTCGTACATTCAACCCTTCACTCCTCGCCTGCTTAACCACTTCGACAAACCGCTTCATGATCTCCTCGTGGGTAATAGGGAATGAATAGCGGACCTTGCGCGCCTGGAGAGGTGTAGATTCCATCAAAGATGCGATGGTCTTCTCGCACGCCGCGTATGTAGTATCAAAGTAAACGATGACATCTCCTGGTGCGTAGTTCAGGTTTCGCAGGACGACGTTGATACCCGTTGTGGCATTTTTGGTAAAAACGATTTCGTTCATGGGGACGTTGAGCATCTTGGCCAGCTCCTTTCTGGCCACATCGACATATTTCGGCTGCGAGTAGCGGATGAACAAGTCCGGTTTGGCTTCAAGCTCATCTTGGAATTTCCGGGCTTCATCCCGGATAACCGCAGGGAAACTTCCATATGCCCCTGTTTGATATTTGTTAGTCAATGGTTAGAAGAAGGGCTTCAATGATTTCAAAATGATAAGGGGGTGAATCGATGTAGGGCAGAACTCCGGATAACCAGCGAACCCAGCGCAGGAGTAAAATGGAACAGAAACAGCGGGGATTTTGCTGATATACAACTGAGTTAACCTACCATGGTTCAAATTCTTATATTCTGGATCAAAAAGGAAATGTTTGAGCATCGGAGGCCCATAGGGTGTCAATTTGTCAGAAGCCATGACTGATCCCATGTCGAAATATTTGTCTTCTCAAAGAGAGAGAGATATATATATATAACTATATGTTCCTTCGCGCACTCAATTGTTGTCAGACTGATCGAAAGTGTTAGCCATCTCCCTCAGCATAGATTACTTCAGGAATATATAAATCGACGCCCATACCTAGCGAGTGAGTAGAGGCTAGTACGCGTACGATGCAGCTTTCCCCGCTTCTAGGATATACTTAACGAACAGAAAAACAAGACGCTCAGTCGAGTTTAAAAAGATGATAATTCGTTTGAGAACCCTTCTCCGGCTTGTTGACAGGAAATGAATTGATGTTTAAATATTTCCCGCTTAACGCACCAAACCCAAATCCCGCGCCCTATGACTCTGACTATTTATGACAATGACAGTTGACTATGACGGACTCCGCGTGAGGGACGCGGCGATTCAAGAAACTAATAAATAAATTGCCCGGCGACGCTTTTTAGCGTAAAACGAGGCTTTCAAAAAAAACCCAGCTCTGTCGTGATTGGAGGTCTACCTGGATAGTTATACCGAAGACGGGCTCGGTGACTAATTAGTGTTAATTGCAATTCCTCAACTTTATTCAACATGATCGTGTTGCATCGGACAACGGATATAGGCGGGCATGACATATAATTTGGACAAGAGTTGGTTCCATGTCAGACCTAACCCCCAAGGTTGTACAGTCCATGTACGATATAACCTTAAAGGTTATTAAGATGGTTGGTCATCGTCTCATAAATAGGTAACTACCAGATGCCTCGGTAGGTATCCAGGGATGATAGTTATCCACCAAAAATTGGTGAGTCATAAGACTGTAGTGTACTATCCTGAAGGTTGCTGGTGGGGGTGAGATTTAACAACCTTGGAAATTAACAGGTATATACTTCATCTGCTACGGTGAATGCCTTCCATTTCCTATGATACTTCGGGTACCTATTCCTAGGGGGTAAAACCACTATTAAAAACTCAATTGCTCTTCAAGCTACCTCAATTGTATACATGTACGGAGTACAGACATAATAGATAAAAAACTGTGCATTCTCTTTGTATCAATAGGAAGCTCTTGATTCCACCCTTCAGCGCGTTCGGCCTCTCTTTTAATTGCTCTCGTGATTTAATATTCGAATAATGACACCGGGTGCAGTAATCGCGTTATGTTATCAAATAAGCACCATTGCGGAGCGGCTAGACAAGGGCCGGGGGCCGTAATAATTCAATGAGCATTCTCAAATGACGCAATGTGCAGGTAAACCTCTTATGAGTCTCTGCGGGGTGAAGAAAGTGGCAGGAAAGTTGATTAGCACACGATACGTTGTTATTGAAGAGTAGTTATATTTGTGCCATGGAAAGCACTAAAAAAGATTAGAAAGGAGGTCAACAAAAATTGTAAGACACAAAATAAAAAGAGACATGGTAGCGTGAAGACATCAAGACAATGGGGAAGACGAGCTAGAGTACATTGATACACTGGTGGGGGTTGTGGAAAAAAGGTATATCCGTGTCAGGGGGGAATATCCTGGGAGCCGTTGATCGTAACAGCCAGAGAGGGGTGTATTCGACATATGACCGACTAACTTTCAGAAAATCAAAAGCTAAATAAAAACAAAATAAAAAATAAAAAAGAATCTTGAGTTTGAAGGGGAAGTTAATGAAGTGTATACGTATACAGTACTCAAGCAGCCTTTGAACACGATTGTGCGGATCACAATATCCAACACACCCACACCCTGCAAACTCTTACAACCAAGTTCTTCCAGTTTTATGGTAAGCGATCCCCTATCCCTATCCCACAAGTCGTTTCAGTTTCCCTTAATCTAACTATACAAATTTACCTCTTCCCCTTCTTCTTCGTAGCCACAACCTTGAACGGCGCACTGCTCGTCGTATCTTCGCGATGAGCAGCCGATTGCCCCTTCTTCGCAACTTCATTCCACCCGTCGGAGCCGTTGGAGTCTGGAACAGTGCCGAACCCATTGCTGCCAGCGTTCAGGGAGGCAGGATCGACGATGCCCTTGTCAGCAAGTTTACGGCGACGGACGAATTCTTCAGCGAAGCGACGGCCATCGAGCGTTTGCGAGTTGGCGTACACGGAGTCGGAAATGATTTCGGTTTCGGGCGGTAGAAGGAGGAGTTGTTGGACGAAATCATCAACTGGAATAACTGTTAGTCCTACATTTTCGGAGTATTCTAATTGATTGATATATATATATATATTGGAAAATAAGATAAACTTACCATTGATAGAGCTATTCAATCCCTTGCCCAGGGCATGTTTAGCCCATTTCATAAGTTCTTCAATGGGCTTATTCGTATTATTGGTCGATTGCGCCGAACCTAACGCGGATGGCCTTGTGAGGACGGTTGGTCTAGGTTTCACAGCCGCAGGGGCCACAGGGATGGCTCTGGGTCCAGCCGGTGCGGTAGGCGGAGGTTTTACCTTCCCACCAGCTCCAACTGTGGTCCATGCCCCCGTGGGCGCCGTTGGAGGAGCAACCTTACTAGCAAAATCGGCATAGCGCTTACCAGCAGAGGCGACAGGCGAGCTCACAGCAGCAGCAGCAGCAGCCTGGGCATTATTTGCAGCAGCCAAACGCTGTTTGCGAGCCTCCTCTTCCTTCTGGATTTGTGCTAGGGTCTTTTTGGGCGCGGAGACAGGGGCGCTTGGTTGTGGTTTGCCGCCTGCAAGCTGCTTCGCCCACACAGAGCCAGCGGCGGATGGAGGCGTGGCGGGAGATCCGCTGCTCGCCCAGTTTGCGGTTGATGGTAGTCCTGGAGCTGGAGCTGGAGGTTGATTTGCCCGTTCTTGTTCTGCAAGGGCACGTCTGGCAGCTGCTGCTGCTTCTTCCAATTTGGCAGCTTTGCGAGCTTCAGCTTCTTGGATTTCCTTCAATGAAGGTCCTTTTGGTGCCTCGATGGTTTCCTTTGCCCACGGAGCGATCGACGTGGTTGGAGTCTCAATTGGCGTCTGGCTCTGCGACCTGGAGCTTGCTGCTAGAGTATCTGCAACGTTTTGTCGATTGCGTTGCGCAGCAGGAGCGGGGAGAGGTGACTGTGATGGTGGTGGCGGGAACGGTTGGGGCATGCCACTGTCCACTTTAGCCCATGGGGACTCGGGCTGTACGGCTGGAGACTGTGTGTGTTGTTGCTGCTGCTGTTGCTGCTGCTGTCGCTGAGCAGATGCGGCTTTTTGTACCTGCTGAGAAAGAGAGAGGGATTCTGTTTCTCGTTGTTGGACGTGTTCCTGTTTGGGGGGTTGCATAGCCGGTTTGGAGATATCATCATGACGCTCAAATTCGTCACCAGCTGGCATTGTCGGGGGATGCGTAGGAAGTCCTTCGGTTCTTCTAACAATATCATCATCTGTTTGCCGTCTTAACGCATGAAATTGCCGCAAACGTTCGTCCCGAGCTTGCTGGTCAAAAATAGAATCCCCCTTAGCTTTGTCAAACTGCTCCTGTTCCTGCTGTAAGCGAGCTCTGTCCTGGAGCATGGTCGCAACTTGCTGGGACTGCGCGGCATTTTCTTGTTGCCTTGCTCCGAAAGAAGGACCGGCATTGAAGGCGAATTGAGATGGGCGATTGATGTTCAAGCGATCAACCAAACTTGGGAGCTCTTCCTGGCCAGCCATCATATCCTGTGGAAGCATTTGAGGCGGCACGTTTGACACGTTCGGTTGTCGCATGGTGGACTCGAAAAAACCGGGCACAGCTTGGGGTGGTTGAATGGGGCCTTGGATTGGAGATGGCTGGTACCCTCCCGGTGAGGTGATACTACCATAACTTGGTTGGCTGTGGAGGCTGTGGGCACTAGAGTGGTGTTGGAGCTGAGGATGCATGGTAGTATGGGGTGTATTCTGCATGGCCATCTGCTTCATAAGGACTTGTTGCTGGGCAAGGTGTTCTTTCTGTCTCGCCATCAAATACTGTTCTTCTTGCTTTCTCCTTTCCAGAGCATTTTGCTGGTCTGCGGTAAGAGTTGTGCCAAAGCTGGGGAAGCTGGTAGGGAAAGGAGGCTGCGCGACACCAGCTTGTGATGCCGACGCACCCCAGGGACCAGGTTGACTAGAGGGTGGGCCATGAGGAACTCCGATCTGAGGCACAAGGAATGGCTCTCGGGAGTTACCAATACGTCGAACAAGTTGAGCAAGCGGTTCATACTCCGCATCTTCTAACTTCTTCACTTGGAGCTCTGCGGTAAAGAAACCAGCTTTGAACCAATCGTGCATCTCGAGCCCAGACCACGGGCCTTGCGTGTTGCCCTGGGGGTCGCGATAAATCCAGCGCATGCGATCTGGCATCACCATTTGTCGCTGTTGCGTTGTCGGCAGCTGGGTGTTTGACGAGCTCGCACTGGAATGGCTTTGACTGGGCTGGGTAGTACCGTCCACAGAAGCTTGGGAGGGCGGAATTGAACTTTGTGCGGCGGCTGATGATGACGCAGGCGGCTGGGAAGATGCAACCGAAATGGGCTGAGTTCCCGGACCCGGTTTATCCCCGGATAGAAAGGCGTCTCTTCCAAGATCAAGGCCACCAAGAGGAGAAAAGATACCACCAGAACGAGTAGCCTGTTCGGTGTCTCTCCTCGACATGCCAGTGTCAAACGGGCTAGTACTGGAAACGTTCCTGTTATCACCCTGATGTCTCATTGAACCTTCAATTCCAGTGGAATCCGGGCGTGTCTGTTCACCACGCATCTGGTCCTGCATTGCTGGAGGGAATAGGGATCCCATTTTACTTGTGCGACCAGCACTTGGAAGGTTGGTATGCGATCCAAAAAACCCACCTCCTCCAAGCGTTGCGAGGCTAGGGGACTGCAAATCCGCCATTGATCCAAAAATAGGATCACCAAACCCAGATGCAAAGCCAGATCGTTCCCGGGTGGGAGTGCCAGCAGTTGCGCTGGTAGGCCAACCACCAGCAGATCCGAGTGATGACAGGCCACCTAGACCGGACAAACTGGGGAATCCCCGCCCTGCACCGACACTCGATGTTTGGCTGCGATCACCGGCTGAGGGGTCGACGGCTGACCCACCTCGACGGATAGAACCAAATCCACCCATTCCAGGATCTTCAGGAATGTCACTAAGGCCGGGCAAGTGTGCATGTTGGATATCGGAACCGTCCGTGTCAATATCGTCAGTGTCGGCTCTCTCCCCATGTGGGCTCTGGTAGGGGTTCGTGTTGGTGGGGCTCATTGGCTCATGGGCATGGTGATTGGGAGTTTGAGCTGGTTGGCTTTGCTGGTTTCCTACAGTGTCTCGATATGACCCACTCGATGCCATACCGAAGGAAAGGCCGAACTGATCAATCCCTGAGGTGGAAGTTGTAGTCGCGGGAGCATCTAGGTCTTGTCCACCAAGCGCTGCACTCCCGCTCCGTGGCTCATCACCACCAAAGGGGTTGGTCTCACTGCGAGTTGGGCGTGTCTTTATGCCTTCTCCCCAGGGTTGCTGTTGTGGTGGCGGACTAGAATCTTCAACTTCGGGGAGACGATCCAGGGCAGCTAGGGATGGTTTCTCCTTAATGCTAGATCCGATATCTTCCGAGCTGTCTTTAGACAACAGACCCTTGAATCGACTTTCCCCGCGTAGGCTACCAAAACTAGGCTTCTTGTCGCTAACTACGGCACTGCTGCTCATGGGCCCCAGGGAAAAGCTGCCAAAGGCGCCCATTGGCGAAAAGGTTGAACTGTGGGCTGAGGATGGCCATGGGGAAGAAGCTGAAGCACTTGAACTTACACCGACAGGGCCCGTGGCGCTGCGCTTCAGGGTCCCAAACGGAGAACTCATATCAAGGCTAGCATCACGGCCACTGTTTTCCTTTTCCTTCTCATCCAATTTCGGCTCTGCTTCTCGGAAATCGGTCTTTCGGCGGAGCATCGATGGTGGCGGGGTTGATATATTTGTATCATCCCGGAAGAAACGAGAAGTGCCGGTGGGGGACATGGGATTGGCTGATGAATCGCCAGTCCCACGACGTCGCGGGGCAGTTCGCGCAGATCCAGGAGATGAGGTGTTGAAGGATCCAAGATGAGACTGGGAATGGGAAATGGACCCCTTGCGAGCGGCATTCCCGCTGGCACCGGAGGTATCCTTTGATCCGCTCTGAGGAGGGGGTTTTAGCGGGGAGTTGACAGAGCCAGAGAATAACTGGTATAAAGATATGCTTGTCAGCATTGTACGGCACTTTGCATCCCCGAGGTACAACATACATCTTTTTCTTCATCGTTCATTTCCGTCAATGCCAAAGGCTGAACCTGTCCACTATGATCCCAGCAAACCTCGGGGCCAGTAGTGGTGCTTTCTTTAAGATCCTCCCGTTTATTCCAGCTGCCATTAACGGACGAGGGCATTTCATCATGGGGGTTCCAATCCGCCATAAAATAATCGGATATATGTTTCCCCCAGTTCCCCGGGTCCTGTTGACTCTTGTAGAAACTTAAAAGTTGGTCCTTGGAGTACCTGCTATCATTGGGGTTGTTACGCGGGGAGCCCGACTGATAATTGGAACTAAGATGAGGGGGGATATAGGCTGCAACGGTAGGCGTAGAAGTAGAAGACGTAGTCTGCACGTTCTCTCGGGTATGGGAATTGTTGGTTGCAAGAGATGGACGACGGAAGGTTTGGGTAGCTCCATTCATACGAGTGCGGGACCTGTCAGACAAAAAAAAAATTATTAATATATCAAATTAGCTTCCTTGCCATCACGACAAGACACACACAAAACAAAATAGCAGACATGATGGCGACCAAAAATAAGCTATGATGCCAACTACTATATAGTAAAAGAGAGAGAAATGGGCGCCACCGTAACGGCTAGGGATAGAGAGGAAAACAAAGTATCGAAAAAAAGGGCATTTTTACCACTCCCCACCGCCGATTCCATCTTTTCTTGAACCAGATGAATCATGGGCATTGCCAGCTGCCGCAGAGGCGAAACTCGATGGAAGAGGTGAAGGCATGATGTACTAGCTAATTCTGAGATATCTTTATCCACAGACGTCTAAAGAAGACGTGTAGACAGCAAATGGAAGAAATTGGGGGCTTTGGGGAATGTCGCGGTAACGGGGCGAAGAAGAAAAAAAAAAAGGCAAGCTGTCAGACGACGAGCACAAAGGGGCGAAGAATAGATAAAATGGAGATTCGAAGGTAAGAGGAAGAGCTTGCTAGAAGTGATATACGGCGTGTTGTTCGTGTTCGTGTAGTTACAAGGTGCTGGAGATGAAGCGTGGGAAGAAATCAGAATCAGACGTTGAAGTTCTTCCTTTCTGTCGATGTGTAGTCAGGTAAGTTAGTTATGTTAACTAGTCAGCTAGTGTGAGGCGGGAAAAAAAATATACGCTGCGTAAGAAAGAATGGGCGTGCTAGGCCAATCACCTGCAGTGGGTGGCAGTAAGTTTAGCTACAGCCACAACAAACAACAACAACCTTTTCTCCCCATTAAAAATTAATTTAAAAAAGGCTGGGGACCCTATTTATTTATTTAATTAATACTCTACGGAGTACAGAGTACTTCTACTATTTACTACAGATGACTGCTGAATACCCCTCTGGCTTTGCAGCGGTTGCAGCAGTTGCAGCGAAATTCCACCAGCGGGCGGAAAGGGGAAAGAAAGGATAACATTGGAATGGGTCCTCTTTGAGTAGAGGAGAGCGAGCATTCTCCAGCACAGATAACGAATAACTTACTTGCCCATAAAGTTACCTAGCTGCAAACATGAGAGAAATGTTGAAAAGGGGGGTTTGCCGGAGAAATGGATGAGTGAATGAATGCAACTATGTAACTATGTACTCCGTACGAGAGTACATAGTTAAAATGCGTTTCAAAAGAGCCAGGATTTCCAAGCATCAAAGACTCCAGCATTCAGGAATTCCAGGCCCTTTATTATTAAAAACTTGTTCAGCGGAAGACGGGAACATGGTTTTTCTCTCTCTTCCACAAAACCTTGGAATGTGTCTGTCTCCAGGGCTGTTTCCACGCACCCGCCAATATCAAAAAAATGTCGATGGCTGGACTTCCGCATGCTCCAAGCCAACATCCCACCTGGGAAGATTCAGTCCTCAATGTTTTACAGGGTATTCTGGATACTAGATACTGGATACTGGGGATTTGATGACTACTAACTATGCAACTACGAACGATTGTTTATATCTCTCAAACTGTTTGTCAGAGACCTCAAAATTGCTTGGACATTTTGTGGCGTGTGAACTATATATCCTCTTCAACTACAAGCAAGCATCCCTCCAGGTTTATCTCTATAAACAGCCAGGGGCAATCCGGATGATACGTCGTTATCTTCCTGGGATAACTAATTAGCCCTACTTCGATGGTTCTTGGTAGACGAGGTCAAACATCACCACCACCACCATTATCATCATCACCGTATATCAAAAAATTACATGTTTGCTGAATGTCCTGAACAGCTGCTTTATCTCCATAAAATAGGCTGTCTGCTGGCCTATTTGTCAATTCTCCAGCACATATTATTTTCTATATACTCTCAATATTCTACTATACTCCATGTTTCCGCATGAAGGCACATAGCGGACAGTTATGTCAACATTGAGCAAACATTCATATGTTCTGTCTTTTTGAAGGCGAATTGCTTGCTCAATGACCATATCTGAATAAAGTCTCACATATGTCCTCTCTTGGGGATTTTCTTTTCTGCTTTCTTTCTTTCTTTCTTTCTAGTCTATTTTCTCATCCCCCATTGTGTTGAATTATACCTGCTGTAGCTCTCTGGCATATATCTAAGCTTTCTCTTTGAAACTTAGACAGTGGATTTAAGTCATTCATCCCCCTGAAAATAAATCATACTATAACATATCATGTCTTTCTATTTCGACAATCGACACGATAACCAGCGGTATCAGTTTCCATTGCGTCGTTTAGCCCCAGTGATTTGGGCGTCTCCATCTAGACATTCCAACCCAGGCCTCCGTCGTTCAACCCGTGATGAACATTCGAGCTGGTCCGTCCCTGAACATCAACACGGTGAAACTTATTGGATCCCAAGCGCGAGAAGAAGAGGTCCAGAACACCCCACATCTTACGCACTCTCCGCCAATTCTCCAGATTCGAGACGCCGGTATTGCTGTTCTGGTGGTACCCAGGTGTGCAGATATTGTGACCCGGGAGGTCATTTTCGACCCCCCTCAAGTTTAGACACTCATCTAAGAGGAAATGGCTGCATTCAACATCCACATCGTCTTCACTCCAGACGCCCACGCCGACATGAAGATCCCCACCGAAACACAAACTACCGTTTTTCAGATTTCTCTGATGATGAAGACGATGAAGACGATGAAGACGCTCATACAAACGAAGCCACCAGCGATGATATCCCCGACAGCGACGCCATGATGAATCTCAATGCTACTGCTACCACCAATGCCAATCGAAACGCTTTTCATAACCCTCCGAGCCAAAATGTACTTGCGCATATACGTCGCAGATATGATAACCGCCTCTCCTTCGTGGATAGGATCTTGCTGGGCGACTTTGCCGATGATGTCCTGGAGTCTGGACGCTTGGCTCAGCATCGACGACGAGGTCGACAGATGTCTCAAAGAATTAGTGGAGGTAATTCTCGTGCTAGAGATCAATCCAGCCAGTCTAGGAGGCGTTTTTTTTTGGCAGTAGCCGTTTGATTTGATTTGATTTGGTTGATTGATTGGTTGGTTGGTGCTCGCTTCTTTGTTTTTTTCTTCTTTTTTTTCTTGCTTACTTGCTTGCTTGCTTGCGAATATATTTTCACCACTCTGCCTTATTCTTGGTCCCTCAGGCCACTTTCAATTTGCGTTTTGAAGTCCAATTAATCACATTGGGTAAAAATGTAAGAAAATGGAAAATGGAAAGGAGGCTCTTCGATTTCCCTTCCTGGGCTTTTTGCCGAACTACGCAGTAATCTCCCTAACTTCCCTTGTCCCCAGCATAAGCATCCGCCCACTTCAGTTCTATTCTTAATATAAAAAGTATGAATTCTGCATGTAATAATACTCCACTTTTTTACATAACAAAATGTCATAAAAACCCCTGTACCTTAATAAAAAAAATGGCTCCTCATATTTCCCAACAACGGAAGAAACAAACTACACACAAGAAAGGAGAGAAAGGGGACTGAAAACCGAAGATAGCTTGTTTATTCATTCATCCCATTTTCAATCCGGATTCGGCCCATCTCGTCTCCACTGTTGACTTTCGTTTGCGATGAGGGCTCCCCCTTCCCCTACCCCCAGGCCCCGGAGACCCTGGTATGCATGACAAGCATGCCATTTATATTATTAATTCAGGAAGGCCCTTGGATCATTGCAGCGCAGCTGCATGATTGAGTCTGCGCCGCATATATATTCCCAGGAACAGAAAACTTCATCTCCCAGATGCAAGATGTAAATGCAAAAAATGCAAACAGTCCTGCAAATCATTGATGATGTAATTATGCACTACACCCCCGTGGACCTCGTGTGCATATGACATATATGTTAGCCGTTGTCTAGCATGAAGTTGGGCGGGCTGGTTTTCTTTTTCTTTTTCTTTCCTTTTTTTTGCCCTATATTCCCTAGCCCCTAGGTTCTACCTAGGCTCCGTGCAGCTAAAGCTTTAATATGGGTGGAGCTTATTCGAGTTTCAACTGTCTTTAAAGCTACTACTCTGTACACATGAGGTTGAGGAATACTGTGCTTGGTTGTATGTGACATGATAATCGATCTACTCAGAGTAAGTAGCTTGACTTTCTTTGTGGGTGTGGGAAGATTGGCAAATAGTGAGACAAAAGCCATGTTCGAATATGGAGTATGTATCTAGGGTCTATGGCGACCTCGCTTTAGAAGCCAATGAGCATCAGCGGTAGTGAGATGAAGAAGAACCAGCCAGGGGTAACATAAATATCTAACGACCATATCTGTATTATTCAAGAGCAATTTCACCATTTTCACAACAGAACATTCAAAGCAGAAAAAACTCCATCACAACTTATCTCAGTAAACTCAGACCCCTCTGCTTGAAAAGCAGCATCAAATCCTTTACACTAACCCTATAGGAAATTTTGTATCACATCATCTGACTTCTACTCAATATCTCACAGAGGATCTGAGAAGAAACAGTTCTATCTATATAGATCTTGATGAGACTTCTTTGACTTCTAGTCACATCATCACTAATCTATATAATTAATTCAAAGATATCTATATTAATATGAAGTCTAGCTATCTCTGAGATATATTTTTGACTTGTTTATATATAGAATTGATATAAGATTCTATGATTTAGAGGAGTGTATGTAACTATTAAAAAAAAAGTGATTCTTTTTAAGATGATGCTTTGTATCTAACTCTTTGAGATATGAAAATAAAAAATCATTCTCTCAAAAGATCATTGATTTATCTAGCACTTCTGATAACACTCAAATATTGAATTGATATAGTTATTTTCCTAATCTCATTCAAAGATAGAGAGAGTTAAAAAAAATATAACTGTGTTATATCAAAGATGAAACTGTTCTTTCTCAGACACTTTACAGAACGATTTAGAGAAGTATTTAAATAGGTTTAGTTCATATTAAAATAGACTTAGTGTGGGATATTCTGCTTGATTGATTAGGGCTTGTTAAATCAGCAATGGATGGAGCCTGGAATCCTTCTGTGAAAAGCGTCTGAGCTACGGAGTACATACATACATGACATGTGTAGCTGAGATAAATCACAATACAGTCTTAGCTTCAATTATACCTTGTTTGGGGAGCTCAGCCTAGCTCAAGTTGTTACAATTGATGGATATTTTCTTGATTACCAATCCCCTTTTCGGGTCCGGGCCACTAAAAGCGGAGAGGAAAGCCACCAGAGTTTAATTACCTCACATGTTATCCCGACTGGGTAAATATGTGAGGAGTCGGAGATGTTTGGGAGCAAATATTGCTACATTAGCAATATTTGGCATAAATATGCCTCGTATTGATATTTAAATAGCCTGAGGGGTTGATACCGTGCAATAACTTCCTCCATCTCTTGTTCACTCACCCTCCCTTCGAATCTTCAAATTTGACAGGAGTGCTATATTTTAACTTCGACAGGACTCTCTCTGCTCTCTCCGCTGCTCAGTCAATTGAAGTTAATTGAATACCCGTAACCCTCGGTTCCTCATATCCACCACTGCGAACTCGAACTCTACACATCTAACGTCCTCCCCACCGAGAAAAATGTCTGCCATCAGCGAACCCGGCGTGCTCGGCCCCGTCGTCGCCCTCAATCTCTGGACCTTCGTCATGGAAGGCTGGATGTTCGCTAGGCGCATCCCAGCCATTAAAAAATACAAAATCCCCATGGACCCTACCATCTCGAAGGAGCAAATCACGGCGAAATACCCGCACCCCGCCCGTTGGGTTGCGGACAACTTCAACCATCTCATGGAGCAGCCGACGCAGTTCTACGCCGTCGCGGTGGCAATTGCGCTGCTGCATGAGCGCAAAGGCAGCAAGGCGGATGTGACCCTGGCGTGGGCATATGTCGGGCTCCGGGTTCTTCATAGTCTCGTGCAGGCCTCGTCGAATAATATCGGGAGGCGGTTTTTGATCTTCCTTACGTCGTCATTTGTGTTGCTGGGGATGACGGTTAATGCGGCGAAGTTGGTGTTTTAAATCCTCGGGGATTCAGGTGTGATTTCTGGATATATATATATAGAGAGAGAGAGATATATATATATATACATGGGCGGATGAGAGTGGTCAAGATGGATTGATACGAGCTGTTCTTTCTGGAGTTAGAAAGTTTCTAGGGCTATCGCATGTGTGTTTTGAGTTATATGGAAGGCTACAGAAAGCTGTTGAGATAGATGAGCTATGTTGGGCAATGAGTGTGGGATCATACAATATGTAAAGTAGTGGATGGCCAAGGGGAATGTAATTCTTAAATCCAAAGCCAATATTAATCTGAAAGGATAACGACATATTTTTCCTGAAGAGCAGCACTCAGTCATTGAATCTTAATGTTTCCACCAGGCGTTGTAAAAATTGTTCGGACATGGTATCACTATGCTGCACGGAATTGGGGCTTACGCCAGCAAATGTCTAATTGAATGGATCACCCCCTATAAGTAACCGGGATAAATAACCCATGTAACATATAAATGATAGCGATTTGCGCATGTTAATGAAAACGTACCCCCGTAGACTCTTCGACCATTGAATTTCAAATCACTGACAGAAAATAAATCAATGTTGAACAATTGCAGAAAATAGTTGCATTGATACCTACCTAGGTAACTAACTACCTAGGTACCGTGCACATTGCGTCATAACCGAGGAAACAGATATGCCGGCTAACTTTCGGCTAAAACTGTAACATATGGTTGACAAGGGACGGCAACTGTCGACAATAATGGAATATCATCAGGCATCAACATAACATCTGCGATTGAATTGCTTACTCCCGCGCCCTGAGAGTTGGTTAGTACAGTACATCCATTTTTTCACACTGTTTTGTAATATAGCCGTGTCACTGACAACCCCTTTCCAGGACAATTCAAATTCAAAGTACCGAGAACAAGGAGTATAAATTCTCTTTTTTTATTTAAAAAAAAGTACAGAGTAGCTCAATTCGATAATCAATTACGATATTAAGAAGAGAGCCGAGCATTGCAACAATCACAAACCCTTCAATAACGGCCAATTGTCCTCAATTATGCACGTCGTCACCATCGATCCCATAGACGGGAAGCCTGGCAAGCCGGGTCAAGTTTACTACCCCATCTCACTGAAGAACGTTCCCACCCCGACTCCAAAAGGCAGCGAGCTCCTCATAAAGCTGACCGCCGCCGCCCTTAACCATCGAGACCTGTTCCTCCGCCAACACCTATACCCAGGCTTAGCATTCAACGTGCCCCTCCTAGCTGACGGAGTCGGCATTGTTATCTCCACAGGCCCAGATGTGAAGGAACCACAATCATGGATCCAAAAGCGGGTGATCCTGAGCCCAGGAACTGGATGGCTGGATGCAGAGGATGGCCCTGAGTCCGAAACCGGATACGCTATCATGGGCGGCACCAGATTTAACAGTAAGGGCACGTTGCAGGAATATATCACCTTAGACGTGAGCGAGGTTGAAGAGGCCCCTACGCACTTGACTGATGTGGAGGCGGCTGCATTGCCGTTGACGGGCCTGACGGCGTGGCGAGCTCTGGTGACGAAGGCTGGTGCGAAGAACTCGAGTAAAGGGGCTGCGATCCTAATTACCGGCATTGGGGGTGGTGTTGCACTGATGGCGCTGAGTTTTGCGGTCGCGAGGGGTGTGCATGTGGTTGTGACGAGCTCGAGTGAGGAGAAATTGAAGTTGGCTGTCGGGTTAGGAGCGAAGGGAGGCGTCAATTATAAGGAGAGTGGGTGGGAAAAGAAGGCGCTGGGTTTGCTACCGGCTGGTAAGAAGAATTTCGACGCTATTATTGATGGGGCCGGGGGTGATACGATTGAGAAAGGGGTGAAATTGCTCAAGGTACGTGTTCGGATATTATTTTAAATATATCCCCTCTGGTACTCTCGAGAATGTCGTCTGTGTTGTTCTACACGCGATTATTTAGAAATTCGCTAATTCACCTACAACAGGCTGGCGGCATAATTTCCGTATACGGCATGACAGTATCGCCCAAAATGCCCTTCATTACGCCAGCCTTCCTTAAGAACATTGAAGTCAAAGGCTCGACCATGGGTTCTCGGAAGGAATTCAGGGAGATGGTCAATTTCGTCAATGAGCACAAGATAAAGCCGATTATTTCTCGCGTTGTGCAGGGGATCGATAACATCAAAGCTATTGACGGATTATTCGATGACATGAAGAATGGCATCCAGTTTGGCAAGTTGGTTATTGAGATCGCGAATAGCAGCGATAGTAAGTTGTAAAAAATTTATAAGCTTTTCTTTTCTTTTTTTTTTTTTTGGAACTTTCCAGGGGCATTTTGGTTTTATTTGATGATGATTACCCCTTAATGGCGAGCATGATAGATGGAAACGCATGAATGCTTTTTTTATGCCAACTCATGAACTTCTTTTCAGATCTTAAGTACATAGATGTGCGTATATTCAGCTAATGGAACTGATTATGAATAGTATAAATGCTATGTAACGCTTTGCGTATCGTGATATTACGATCTCTCATACAGAGACTATTATCATGAAATAGTTATTCTGAGAGCATCATTATTATCAACATAGCCATAACTGCCCGTATGGGTTAAAGGAATATTAAATATACATATGTGAAATATTCCGTTTTATTAGCAGATATTCCTGGGGAGGGGGTTCTTGTACTTATCTTCTGCGGTTTCATGGCATAAAGGAAGTAAGTCCAAGGCCACTTGACCGTACTTAAAATTCAAAATTCAACCCATCTTCATGGGACCAGTCATCCATATTTGTCTGTTCCTGTGCCCCTTTCCAACCTTAACAAGCAGAGCTTGACTAGGGACCGAGGACAGTATTTACCTGCTGTAAGAAACGCCGATTTCTTCATTCTAAGGGTTAGACAGACATCGTTCTCATGAATATGGTTCATCCACTAAAGGGGGAGGCATTTATTTTGCAGGAAGAATGAAGAGAAGAATATAACTTCCAGAACCCCATTTCAGGAATTTGATAGTAGTACTTTGGTACCATCATTCCGCAGCGCCTAAGGACGTACTTCTGCTACTACATGGGGAATGAGTTAAGGGGCTTGGGTGGATCGAGATTTATCGAAACACAGACAGCAGCAGAGAAGACTAATCAAATAACATGGGAGTGAAACGATAGAATTATGTTATTTGGCGAACTAATTTCTATGAGGCAGCTTAATGTACAGCAGGTAGAGATGGTGAATTTCATGTATGCTCGCAAAAGTGCTTGTGTGGATCCGACCTATAGAAAAGGGGTAGAAATTACTTTCAGGCAAAGGGTTCCTACTTCAATAGGAGCATATAAATTGTCATCGTCCCCTGATAAAAGCGCGAACCGTAGAATTTTGAGGTCTCGTCTTGCAAAAAAAAGAGTATGGTTCCTGAGGGAAGTAATATAAAGTGCTTCTCATCCAATAGTGTTGGATGATCAACTCATCGAACTATCAAAAGAGAGAAAAATTAACGAATGGGTTGTATTCGCCGATCATTCATTCATTAAAATTTAATGAAGATCATGAAAATCACAGGTTTAAAACAGGAGACTATCCGTCTCACTGTCTGGGTGCAATTGTTCTCCACTTAGTGTAGAGAAGGAAAGGGACCTCAGGTTTGGGCATATCAGTTACTTCTCTATCAAGTATCCCCTGTAGAGATTATTGAATATCCGCAGGTATGGAGTTGCGGCAAAGTTGAAAAGTGCAAGGCGCCAGGACAAGCAAGAATCGAGCCGAACATGTTCAATCCTTTCCATGACGTTTGCATAAATCAAGTTAACGTGCTTGGAATGAATATTCCAGAAAACACCCCAACTAGCCTTGATTGCCAAAAGAGAAGCGGCAAAAATCGAGGCGGCTATCATTATGCTGCCTAGCCCATTGGGTTAACCAGGCCAGTATGAGCACAACTTCCAATTCTCAGAAGATAGATTTGAGAAACAAGGACCGGATGACTCTGGCCGAAAAGGGCCAGAAACGACGAGGGGCAAGAGATAAAGATTTTCCTCTGAACCTGTAAAGCTCATATGATGTCAACGACCGTACCGCTCCTCCTGCTGCTGGCTAACCAGACTTCCTCATACACACCGCCTCGAATTCCTAAGAGTTTCATGGCCAACTCCTCATATGTATGATACAACATTTTAGTTGAGGTTGGTGCATTCAACCTTGGACGAAAAAGGTGGTGGCCTTTCTCATCTCCAGCTTGCAATTGGGAGCCCGCCCCTCGCTGTATCTGTCGTACAAATGTTAGACATTTATCCCGCGGTTCGACAATTTGACAGCAAATTGTACACTAGTATGAAGACTTTGCAGGTCCAAAGGGAATGGCAGAATGCCCAAAATGAAGATGAACCCACCGTGCTTATTTCAGATCTCGACTGGCCCCATATAATGGCGCCTTTCCTACCTATCCCTCCGATGTCCCTTTTCCCTGGCGCCAGAGATCGAACAAGGAAAACACGTTTCCAGTTGGAACTAACTCCGGTCAATCTAGATCGAAGCGAAATTAACCAGCTAATTAACTCGTGAGTTACTTGCATCATACTGCCATTATTTCTCGCTTCTGCCACGTCACAAACACACCAACAACAACAAGCATCTCAACCCCGCAGTTAACACACAACCCGCATCGATCAATCGATGTTGTCATCGTCGATAGAAGCTCTGGCGCTAGTGCGCCCTGATGCCTGCCCATGCATACAGTCCATCTATGAATAGAAACATGCCCAGACGCTAACATCGCAGCCTCCTTCCTTCCTCAGCGAACCCTTCACCGACTTCATCCCGCCGCAATCCTTGAGAGCAATCAACTTAAACATGGGACTATTATTCCGACACAATAATGGGAGGTTTATGTTATTTCTTTTATTTATATTTGTTCCGTCCTTCGGTGTCTGCTACTATTATTATTGTTATTATTACCATTATTGTTTATTCGTGAGAAGAAATCCCTGGTCTTGAAGCTTCAGAAGCTTCAAAGAGAGTCATGCAGAGTTTGTCTGAGAGTCACAGCTTCTGCTAGAGTTGTGATTGGTTTTCTTTCCCTTTATCTATTTCTGTCTCCTCAGCAGTTTTGCAGAAAATGGCCAATACCTTCGGGAACTCGTGTTTTCTAAAACGGCGCTGCAACATAATGGTGAGACATCCGACATGGAACATGTAGCTCCCGTCTCAGCCAGGGCACTCGCCCATTCCACTCGCCAATTCCACACGCCTGCTCCATGGTCGGTAAAAACCAAGGCAATGAGGAGCATCAATCAACCGGGCTCTCTTGGCCCCTTCATTTATCCAGTTTTATTGAATGTGGGCTTGGTTGCGTTCAAACTTCACAGTGGCCTTAATATATCGGCGCATTATGCCGAGAAAGCCATGTCTCGTGAAGCCTGTGATGCGCGAATGCGATTCGATGCCTCTGCCTGGGCACTAGAGAAGCCTCCAGGTTGGTTCCTTATTCCTATCTTTGTCAGCTGGCGCGCCAAAACTCAGATTTTTTGGATCTCAGGTAAAACATCTGCCTGCCTTAAGAGGATATCTTTGGATACTTTCTCCCCGTTTCTTGGGTATTCTGCGTTTGTTAGCCCTTGACATAATGGCGGATGATGCAGATGAGGTCAGGAACCTCATACAACGGGCTTGTGGTGGGGTATCAGGATCGGAATCCTGGGCGGTTTCTTTTTGTTGAAAGCACTCTTCTCTTTCTATGCCGAAACTTCCTCTGAAAGGGGAATATTCTCCGCGTGAACTTCCCCGTACCCGGAAGACAGAATAGATGTATTGAAGCGCGGTAAATACTTTCTGTATCCATGTGCGCATGTCTTAATGAAAAGGGACAAAGTGAGCCTATCATGACCGGCAAAACCGTGCGAATCGCTGATCTTTTGATTGAACCTTTCCCCCCTGCTTTCTGGTTTGTCCATCAAAGGGATCCTCTCTGAAGGCCCTGACGGTCCAATTCCAAATGTTTCAACTCTTCAGTTTCTATTTATATCAGTTATGTCGGAGAAATACCGTATTGAACCTTACCTCCCTTAAGAGACAGCTGGGGATAATGCTATCATACTCGGTAATAATTTTCGTTCAATCATCCCCCCTGATCCAACATTATTGTTCTCGCTCCTTATCCAAGGAACCAAGGACAAGTTTGAAAGGTGACGAAGCAGGACATTTCCACTCCACGACCTAGCAAGATAAACTGAGATGAGCTCTCCATCCAGTGCAGAGTTGTACTTATGTTCTCTACCCTTAGGCAGCCTGTATATGAGCTACTATTTGTCTCAGAAGAGCCAACGGGCTGTCGACCACATAACCAAAGGAACAGAACGGATCTGTATTCATGTTACTCATTGACAGAAACCCTACTCGCTTTTTTTCTTCTCGGCGGGGGGGGGGGGGGTAAATCTGCAAGCGGCGGCTTTGGTGTGGGACCTTTTAATCTCTCCCTTTCTCCGTCTCCTACCAATTGCCTTTCACCTCACGTCAAGGTTAATGCATAATTTGTTCTTCGCCCTCTCCATTCAGCGGTGACGAGTATAAGACAAAACCCGCCCTGGGGATGATTGCCGGCGTCAACTTAGCTGGATAGCTTATCTAAATATAGCTCATGTTGATCTCAGCACGATTTATGCCTCCAGCTAACAATCTTTTCCTTCTACCGCAACCTGGTCCGACAATACGGAGTCATCCTACATCTCTTACTGTCATATGCTATTGTCCCTCGGCTTTTCGAAAACATCAGGGTTCAAAGCATCAAGCTACAGGTTCTAAGCCGGGGGCCCCTTGGTTTCCTTCATTATTCATTCCCAAAGACGCATGGAGCTTGGATATTTCTTTTTACGTAGCGTGCGTAAGTCGATGAAACGCCCCCCAACGACTAACTCCCTCCCATCAACTGACAGTGGATGCCCTTGCAGCAAGCTTCAAACATCCCAATCACTGTATGTACATGTACGCCTTCAGCAAAGCGGCCACTAAAGCTCTGGAGAAGTGGCTTCCCCTCACAAGACCCATTTCCTAATACTCCTTTTCTTTCATGCTTTCATTCAATTTTGTTGAAAGCAGTACCCGGCCGAGGAGTCATCTGATTCCTCTTCCAGTCCGATTTCTTCAACGAACTATGTTTAGAACGCAAATTTCATTCAAAGAAGAAAAAGGGAGATGGGAAAGGGGAGACAGAGCGTGCGTGTGTGTGGGGAGAAAGGGGCGCTCTTCTTCCATCTCAGCATGACATGGCCAGTATCTACCAATATGCGTGACAAATTACGAAATAAGAGACACAATATGCACTGTGGAATATCTTTAGAATCCCCACCAAAAAATTAAGTTAAGGGGAGCGTGAGATGTTGCCCCTTTTTGCTGTTATTGGCAGTTCGGTTGCCGTCGCGTGTGGGGGGGGGGCTTTTCTCTGTATCATATGTTTATTTCTCTATGCGGCCCTGTAACTACACCCGGCCTGCCGTTCCCCCTCTCCCTATTTTGTGAGGCTCTTGTGCATTGTGGCTTTTGGGGCGGGGTGGGGGTGGTGGCGGAGTGCCCGCCTCAGGCGTTAAACTGTGTCAGATATAAAAATAATTAACCTTTTTTTTTTTGTGATGCTTTCAGGGTAACTAGCCTGAATAATTCTCGACACAACTTTGCTACATACCACTCCTATATGTGCGCGTACCTTCATGGCTAATCCGGATATCATGGATGAAACCGGAGTAATTTTTTTTTACGGGTAATAATCCGGCAATTAATAATAATAGTAATAATAATTATTATTTTTTGCATTTACAATGTACGATCAGCAATTTATTAGCGGGCGGCAAAAATTTTCCTACTGTTTCTTTAGGGGTAAATAGTTAGATACAGAGCATCGGTCTCGAAAAGGTACCCCTTTTATTTATGCCTCTGGAGTCTGTAGCTACTGTAAAACTACGTACTCGCACCTACGCAGCGTAGTACGCGTCCACAAATCTTCGCCGTGACTTTACACCCCTTTTTTCGTTGACAAGGTTTCTAGATAGGCAGTTTAAAGCTGTGCGTAGACGGTAGCGGTGATCTGATATATGTGATAAGACTGATATGGACAGATATATGTAGCACTCGCATCAAGTTACCCACCAAACTATCGAATTTACTCCTATACCAAGCTAGCTAGCGACAAGCCTACCAGCGAGCTATCATAGAGAGGGAATATTGATGATGGAATAACAAATGGAAAACGTAGTTATGAGTTCCGTCCACAGTTGTTCGATCAGGGTTCTAGGCGAGACAGAGAAAAAAATAACTAGATCATGGTGAAAGAGACCTGGTTGGGATAATTTTCTTGATTGGTTAATCTCGGTGGTTTAACCAGGAGGAGAATTAATCGTCATTGATACAACCATCAAAAAATAAATAATTAATAAAAATTATAAAAATTATAATGGACATTTTCCTTGCCTTCAAACAATCCTGTTCCCCTCCGCTTGCACGAGTTCCCTATTACATTATTACCCCACCTAGAAACCCCCCGTATGATATACGGAGTAGTATCCCACGAGCTCGGGTAGTGACCCGTGTACATGCAACAATTCTCTGGTTCGAGCGCTTGAGCGCAACCTTCTTTTTCATCTTTTTTTCATTTTTTTTCATGGCAGTTTTTCTCTCCGATGGCTGATGGGCTTAAGGGGGAAAAAACGGGACTCTATATTTAGAACAGGCGAGCTAGGAGACGATGGTGCACGAGCTCGGTTCCAACTTTCAAGAAGACAACCCACTTCAGATATTCCAGCCAAACAAACGCCTTGCTGCCCAATTGAAGCAGTTTCAAGCCAAAAACTGTTTTTCAGTGGCTTCTTCTATTCGTGATGGATCAGATCAGAGTTAAGGCCCGGTTACAGTTTCGTGGGAGGAGGGATTGGCTCCCTGAGTCCCTGGTCACTGGTCAGTGGTTCTTTATCTAGTATTGGCACAACTGGGGCAAGTTGCGCCCCGAGCAGCCTCGGCGAGACGGATTTACGCATTGATATTGATAACTTTTATTTTCGTTATCTCCCTTTTCCTTTTCTCGTTCTGTTCCGTGTGGATAACCCCCCATAGCCTGGGCCCCTGAGCCTTGAGCCCTGGGTTTGCAGTTTTGCAGTTTTGGGAATGGATTAAAATTATTTTTCTTTCTGTATGGATCACCGAGGTAACGAAAACGAAAAAGAATTAACTAACACAAACCTTGCTCATTGGACAGGAGAAAATTGGAGCTGGATGGGAAAGAAAATGGAAGCCGGAAATATTAGTAGTAGCAGTCAAAAACAGGAGGGCAACAACCATGCCTTCATATGACATAGGGGGTGCAGTTGGGGGTGCAGTTGGGGTTACAGCCGAAAACGCCTATTTTATGCCCATTCTGTCGGGCTTAGATATGCCATGGGTCGTCGATGGCGTGTGTGAGTGTGTGTGTGTGTGTGGCATGGCGCTGCTTCGCTATATAGTTATGGATGATTGGTGACTTACTTTTACATACAGCCATCGGCTCGTTTTCTTTCTATCTACGGATCTCTTTCTCTTTGAAAGCGGGGAGGGAGAGGCTGGAGAGGTTGAAAGCCATGGCACGATCATAGAAATTAATTGGGTAGAACAAAAAAACCACCACAAACCACAAACCGCTTTCAATTTATTTTTGTTCATGTTAGTATCATTTTGCGGAGATCAGAAGGGACCATAAGGAAGTTTTTCTCTTTTCTTTTCAGATGCAATCAATCATCTGACTCTTGTATGAGTGATATCAAAAAGATTTCCGTCATTTTGTTTCTATATTTATTCGCAACCTTGACTTTTTTTTGTTGCTGTATTGCTATATAGCCAGCCTTTACATATTGTTGTCAATCCATGCCAGGCTTGAACTCTCTCTCTCACATCGTATTCTACTCTGTTCCAAGATTTCTCTCCCGGTGACGCTCCAACTCCGAAGAATGTCCAGGACCGGAAAAGTAGGTGTAGAGAAAACCGTAACCCCCCAAGCACTAATCCACATCTCTGCAAAGATTGCAGAAGAAGTGTGGTTAGAAGTAATAATAGCTCCAGGGCTTCGCCGAGGTACACCATTTATATTCTGCAGCCCACACACTCTCCCCATTTCGCGAAACGAAACCATCCATGGATCGATATATCCGGAATCAAAGCAAAGCAATATCCACTGATGGAGATTTTGTTTTTCTTTCGATGCCTATCAAAAATCCAAAGGGGGTGGTCGGCGGTCGGTGGTCGGTGGTCGGTCACACGCTACCTTCCTGTTCATTAATATGGTTGATGGTTTTTCTGCCCTTTTGCTCTAGTTATTCCTCATGTTGCATAGGTTTGTTAAAATAAAAACAAAAACGAAAGTATTTTGCCCTAGCGGATTGGTTAGTTATTATTATTGGTGAGTTTTTATGAATTGGAGGCCTGTGACTCTCGCGAAGTTTTTTTTTTATACATATATTTTTTTAAACTTTTGATCTGATCTGATCTGATCTGATCTGTAACCTACAGGCTATACAGACAACACCCTCAAGATGCATGATGTATGGATGGATGGCGTTCTGCTCGTGCATATTCTCAACCCAGCTCAGATCAATGATCGATCATGATCCATCCATCAGGCGGCATTGTTCATTGCAGAACTGCTGGGTATATCTGATTGGACCAGGGCAGAAGTTTGCAAAGCCCACTAAACCACCTGGGACAGTAGCGTTCTATTGTTCCACAGCATGAGCCATGGAGGTTGACAGTCTATATATAGAAGCAGACCTTGCATGATTCGGGATTATTGGGTGGGAGAGGGTAGCTCGTATTTTTCTTGAAAGTTCGTTTCTATTGACGTTGATTGGCAATTGAATTACGCCGTCGTATTTGGCGGAAGGCCAAGAAAAGTTGCTCTTGTATCTGTATCTTCTTGTTGAGTTATTCCTCCCTTTTTCTGGGTTTTTGAAAATTCCAATTATTCTTGATGATAGAAACATCCGACAACGTCATAGCAAAAAGAGAGTTGGAATAAAAAAGATTAAAATTAAAATAAAATTAAAATAAAACGGGAAAATCAAAGATCCCCCCTTCCGAAGTGAAACATCTATCCGTGATCATCGTTCACGGACCTTAACGCCCGCTCAAACTCTTTTTGGCGACTATTTTTGCACAGCCTCGTTCGCTATCATCAGCGGTCAGGGTGTCAGTAGTATCACTCCTGTATCATGTATCAATGTATGTGGAGAGAGTTTTCTGAAAGAACAGTGGCAGCAAAGGGCTGGCTGGCTGGAAGGTGACGGGGCCAGGGCCGGCGAGGATCGGATCCCAGGAAATCAACTCTAAGGACCTAATCAGGAAAAGTTCAAGTATTGGATGGATGGTATGGGGATAATAAATTTATTTCCTGAATTCTCCATGCCTGTTAGGGTATATAAGCAAGAAAAATTATAATAAGCTGCGTTAAGAATGTTACGGTTGCAAGAGAAGTATAGTCGATGGTAGCTCGTCATCCCTAGCTGAAGAAGAGGTAAAAACACCAGATCAAGGCAAACCAAATAATCAAATCAATCAGCACACAGCTCTTGAATAATTAATCATGAGAGCGAGTGGGAGGAATTTTTATGCAGAGTGGCAGAGTGGCAGAGGCAAAAAACAATAAGAGGGAAATGCATGGAATGCCCGGTGGGAAATGCCCAGGAATGGGGAGAGAAATGCAGCCGCTACTGCAGCTATGGTATTGACGTGGTATAGAGCCAAACGTATATAAATTACACCGGATGGGCTAGGCGTTAACGCCACTGTGGTGGAGGACGGCAGCTGTAACTTGTTGTTGTTGTTGTTGTTGTTGTTAGATGAGGATAGATCGTACAGATGGGAATTGCTGGAATAGAGTGACTGTACAATATAACATGATTAGAGATCCGATGGTGCTGTTTTGTCAGCTGGCTACATGGCTTCGATATGGCTTCTTCAGTGCGAATGCATGCATGCATGTATGGATAGATATATGTATGCATGTATGTATGTATCTCTGCATTGTTCGATCTAACTCAATACGCGGTTAGTGAGAGATCCCTGTTGTGTGTCTGATGAATGGGTCATTTTTGGCGGGGAGCGGAGAGTCATTGGGGCGGTGCTTCAAAGTTCGAGGGCTGCTGCTTGTTGTTTTTCCCCCCCGGATCCCAGGGGGGCCAGGACTCAGGAGGAACAGCTAGCTAGTTATTCAAGTTTCAACAAACCCAAAAAAAGTATTTGCAGGAAAAAAGGATTTGATATGATGTTGATTGAATAATATCACAGATAATTAAGAGATAAATTGGAATGGAGTTAAATATCCAAATTCACAAAGTAAATGCTCTATCTAATTAATTGGAATATTAAACATGAAAAGGAAAGGATTCCTTTTTTCCAGCGTTTCAGCAGTTGAAGTCTTAACTGTTTCCATAGTTAAAACCACCCCCTAAAAAGTTCCGGGGAGTGCCTAACCAACAGTTAAACCGCAAGTCCGGAGCAACCACCAGCCATCCCATCCACAATCACATCAAATCAGGCTAAAATAAAGCCCCGGATCGGACTGTCGGTGACTCGGTCAACTCCCTCCCTGGCGCTAAAGCCTGCCTGAGCCTTATCAAGTCAACAACCGGCTTAGCAGTCCCAGACCCTTGTCCTCGCTTGGTTCGGCTTTGCGCGCTAGCCCTGAAGCAAGCAAAAGGGAAAAGCAAAAGGAAAAGCAAGCTGGGAAGGTCCTGGTCCCCACTCAGTTAACGACACCATCACTTTTCTACCCGTGGTGTGGTGTGGTGGTGGTGTGGTGGGGTGGGGTGGTGGTGGTGGTGGTGGTGATGATGGCATGGTCGTAGCGGTTGCCATCCTCCGTGCTGTCGCTTTACTTAGCCTATTTCCTTGCGCCGTCAGCCCTCTTCTCTTCTCTTCTCTTCTTCTTCTTCTTCTCTCCTCTCTCCTGCTTCTTCTACTCTCTCTCCTCTTTTTATCTTCTTCTTCTTCTCCCCCCCCCCCTCTCGTTCCACCTACCATCTAAATGACGACGTGAATTTATAATAATTATTTTTCTTTTCCTGTTTTATTTTCCGTTGCACACCCAACACTCGCTCTGGGTTCAACGGAATTACGCTCGCTACCTTTTCTTGTGTCCTCGTTTTTTACTTTGTCCTAAATAAGAATATTAGAAGCTGCAGAAGAAAGAAGAAAGAAAGAAGTGAACAATCAAGACCTTGAGAAGAAAAGAAGAGAAGGAAATTCTGAAATTTCTTTTTTTTATTTTTTAAAAAAAAGGAACTGAAATACAACAAACACAGCATAACGAAAACTCCATCAACCGCAACAACGACCACAACGCCTTATTGCTCGCTCGAGTCTCTCTCGTTCAGACTCGTTCGGCTGCGTCTGTCATATTTGGAGTGTCGTTGGACAGCATATCTCTCGCTCTGTGTGCCCCGCTGTATCACTGAGCGTCGTGTGTGAAAGCCCCGGAAGAAATACATGCCATACCGCCAAACGACTTTTTGAGCCTCGATCGACCGGAAGGACAGGGCAAGAAAGAAAGAAAGATAGATAGAGCTGTGACGACAAAAGCAAAGAAGAAAAAGAAGAAGAAGGCCAACAGAATAATCCGATCTGATAGTTGCATGCGACAGCTCTTGTCCATCAATTTCCGTCTCACCAGACCATAAGCTCCCAGTTCTATTGGCTCTCGTTGCTCGTTTCCTATTCCAAGGCTACCATAGAAACCTCGTGTCGGTCGTTTGCCTGTGAATTTTTTTTGTCGGGAAGCAGAAGAAGCAATTTTTCTTTTTCTTTCGCTTTTCCCCATTCCCACATCAAAGAGGCAGATCAATTTCTATTTTACCCTATACCTGGACTCTTACGGACGGAATAATCGATCCTCTCTGCCAGTCATCTACCAAATAAATCTATTCAACCACGGTTTAGTCTCCCTGCGTCGGTTCATTCTATCCGTTATATATATTCGCAACTAAACTCTATCGAAATCCCGTACCAAATCTACTCGCGGGTCACATGATACCATTATTTTGATATTATCTCTATCAATACTTAGACGACTAGTTTGCTACTGTCTTAGAAGGAAAAGAGCAGAAACGCTTTGCTCCTTTGTGTGGGTGTGTGTGAATTTTGTGAGGTGAGTAGTGGTTATATTTGGTTTGATTTTAATGCCTTGATGGTTATTATTGTGACTATTATCATTTATTGGTATTTTTACTATTATGATTGTCGCCAGGCGAGCGCTTACCCAACTATCTATTTCCTACTGGTGTCATAATATCCGCCCAATCCAATATATGGTTCTTTCTCTGCACATCCTGCGCTTTTTGTTCAATTGTTTCATTACACTATCGGTTTACCGTGCAGAGTCATTTTTCAATACAAACACTTCTCTTCCAAAGTGTTTGACGTGCTTTTTTTTGGTTCCCAAATAGCTAATTATTTTTTCCATTACTCTAGCACCTATATCATCGCCAATCTCGCTGTCTCCCCGAGAATCCGAAAGATTTTCACCTTATAACGGCACCTGTTATTCATTTTTTAGTCACTCGGTGAGATTCCCCGTAGCAACCTGCAACAGGCCGGTACTTCTGTTTTGGAACGAGTTCATGCTAATCAACGAAGTAGTTCATCGCGCCAATTGTTACCATTCTCAACTTTCGTTTAGCTTGCTTCACTCTCCCGAAACTCGAACTAGCTAGGGTGTTCAGAAACAGTCCGTAGTCTTCACGGCTTCTTCCTTGTTCAAACAAATCTACCGGAACTCCCTTTTACCGAACATACCAAAGAAACTTTCAACATTCTTTCGGTCTCATCACCCCAGCTCGTCCATTTTCCACCGTCCACTGTCTCTTGCGCTCAAAGATCTGAGGAAAACAATTCCTCAGGGTTCTTTCGTTGGAGCTCGTGAGTCTGTGGCAAGCGTCAGACTTCGTCTCACATTTCGGAACCACGGTTCTATATGCTGATTCGGAGTCTTTGTTTTGCAACTTATTTTTTTGAGGTTGACTAACAGTCCTCATCTCGTCGCTCGTTTTGTCTCGGAGAACCGCCTGAGGATCTCCACCATTATTTCTTTTCCCGTTCTTTTTTGAGATTTTTGAATCTCGTCCACTCGCTTATTAAACAGTTCTCCACGTTGCATATATTGCAACACCGTCACCCTGGCGTATCCAAAGAATCACTGTGCTCAAGTATGTCTCCCATCTTTCGTCGTTCTTGTTCATGTTTTGATTCTCTTCTACCATACATTTTCGCGCCCATTTTTCCCTTTTCTCTGCGCGCGTACCTGCTCTAACTAATGGAACATCTGACACTACTCCCACGTCCGTTTCCCTTTTGTGTTACATTGCTAACCCACTGTTTTCTGCCCATGATTAGCTGGATCTGGATTTCCAGACTCCATTGATCTTCGACGAATCTATCGACTTTTCCGACCCTGAGGAATCGAGATTCTTAGGAGCCTTTTCAGGCGGCCTTCTAGCGAAGTCTGGAGGATTATTCTCCATGTCGGCTTACGAGAAATCTCCACAAGTCGATTTCCTGAGTGAGTGATTTTTTTTTCTTTTACATTTTTTACATGTTTCCCCTCTCGTGGCCTATGGTCAAGTCAATCAATCAGATCGCCATGGAAAATGAACGCCAAGTTTTTTCTTTGCTGGGAAGAACACAAAACATGAAATTATATTTTTGGACATGGACCAATCACGAATCATGTTTCCAGACCAGAGCAGAAGGGTCACACATGGTATGGATTTATTTTAAACTGACGGTTTTTTTATTTCGGTTTGTCAGATTATGATGCCACGCGGGCACTTCATGACACGGCCGGATTCTCCGCTTATGCTCAGCCACCCTACGTAACACATCTATTTCCCTCCGCCCTGGAAAGCCACACCATCCCGGACGATGATAGTGAACATTACGTGACCAATGAAGGATACCCTGGATCTCATTCATTCGACCTGCCCCGCTCTCCTGTTTTGGACTTGGGTTCCCGTCAGCTGCCGGAAGTTGCATCGTACACTCCGCCCACCGGCCATGAAGGATCAAAGCTTTCTGTCTATCTCCAATCCCCGTACGACTTTCTCTCGCCTGCCACCTCAACTTCTTTTTCGTTACTCTTTGGGTCGGAACGGTGCGAATGCATCATTACTCCATTAGGCTTCCATAAATCCAACTTCCATTATGTGCTGTCGGTCGATGTGCCGCCTTTTGCAGCTACAGGTTGTCCTTCACTCACTGTCCCTCTACAAATGATTATGGAAGAGAACGAGGGTCAAGGCGCGCAAGCGGTTCATGTTGGTGTTTTCACTTACGACCATAACCCACAGTCTGCAGTCTCGCCTGCCGGGAATTCGCGGAAGAGACGACTTTCTGATGCCTCCGACGAAACATCAAGGTCAACTCGATCAGCACCTGTGAAGCAGCTGCGGATCAAGGAGCCTACAAATACATTCACATACAGCGAAAGCCTCTCGGGATCCCCATATTCTCCTTATCTTCCAACTCCAACGACTGCAAACGTCTATCCAGCCCAGTATCATCCGGTATCTCCCCGACCATCTCTGCAACAGTACACTGGAACTCCTGGCGCATCACAGCCCATGATCAAAGCTCCGTCTCCACTAGCATCATCATGGAGCCCTTCCTTCTCTACGGTCAATATCTCTGCTCGCAGCCCTGGGCTATCCATGACCCCCAATTCTCATTCCTCTTCGATGCCGTCTCCTGTCAAAACTATGAACCCGACTCTCATTCGGACCTCTACAATTCAGCATTTGGCAAGCACAGGCGGTCCAAATCAAGCGTTCAACCCCTACGCCATGTATCCTTCCAAGGCTATTCTGAAGGTGAATGGCGATCTGGATTCCATGACCGAGAATTGGTCGCCAGAGGAGCGCACTTGCAAGAGGAGACTGGTTCACTTCACTAGACGCCAGAGTGGCAGCACTATCCATGCTGATTTCAAGTCGGTCGCGCCGTCCGATCGCGTTCCTAATAGCATCTGCATTAGCTGCATCTATTGGGAAGGCAAGAAGGAGTGCTATGTGACCAGCGTTGATACCATTTACCTTCTTGAATCGCTCGTTGGAGTAAGATTCACAGTTGAGGAGAAGAATCGCATCCGCAGGAACCTGGAAGGTTTCCGCCCCTTGACCGTTTCCAAAGCGAAACCGGAAAGCGAGGACTTTTTCAAAGTCATCATGGGCTTTCCAAATCCAAAACCGCGTAATATCGAAAAGGATGTAAAGGTTTTTCCCTGGAAGATCCTTTCTCATGCTCTGAAGAAGATTATTGGGAAATACGTATGTTTTATTTTGTTATTTTAGTTTTTTTTTAAGTTCTTCTCTCTGTGCTCTAGCGCGCGCCCATACTATTATTGCTTTGTGAAAGAATGCGAATGCTGACCTTTATATGACAGTCCGCAAGTTATTCGTCTACTGCGGGTGCTCTTACGACACCCATTAGCTCAAATTATGCTAGGACAAGCGTATCAGATTGCAGTGCAGATCTTCACGCCACATCTCCACGATCAATTTCCGAAACGGGCGCCTCCGCTACATATGCTTCCAACATGTCCGCGAGTGGCATATCTCCCCATTTGCGCGGGCCAAAAACAGTTCTTGATAACTCTCCGGTGCCTGGCTCAGTTGACCTTCGACTGATGGTAACCAACAACAGCCGCCATTATACAAGCCTGCCGGCTCCATACCCTTACCAGAGTATCAACCATCACCACCACCAGCAGCCTCAGCAGGCCCCTACTGCACCTGGTAGCCGTGGTTCGTGGGATTTTGGCGCATTCGTCAACACCAGCCCGGCTACTGCCGCCCCCCCCACCCATTCTCTCAGTTATCCTCGCCAGAGCCACCTTGGAAATGTTAGCCAGGATTATACGGCCCCGCCTGTGTACTCGCTGAGCCATCCCACCACGGGAGCATAAGAGACATTTTTGTGAGGATATTGTGGTATGTAGTAGCTACTAGCCAATTGGGGGGCGCATACTACATACTAGGCGGGAGGGATGTCTTTGAAGCCTCAGATCGTCTCTTGGCAAATGCTTAGCTCTGACTGGATTCCCCTTGGCTATGTGTTTCGAGCAACCAATTCCAGACATAAATTATGTCAATCATGCGACACAGTCACCGATGCTTGTTCCGCCGCGTAAACATGCATGCATCGATCATTCCCTGGTCACGCTCAACGTTTCTTGTCATTTGTCGACAAACTCTTGTCTGTGCCATCAAATGATGTGCTGGTCCTTGCGCTTCTCCCACGTCTTTTTATTTGCTCCTATATTCTTTATCCTCCTTACACAATATGACACAACAAACCTCGATACATCACTCTAAGAAACCGACATTTTCTTCCTCACCACCTACCTACCGCCCTACCTACCTACGAACCCGTCACACTCTCCTCATTTTCGCGTTCCAGGTTTTCAATTTTCCCGAGTTTCGACTTTCCGAAGTTCTTATTTTTATTTACCTATTCATTGCATAGCCAGCCCATGGGTAAACCGGATTTGATTTTTCCATTTAATTTTTTTTCAAAACTCTACAGCGTCACCCATCCAACCAGCCACTCCTTTAAACCGTCCGATGCATAGCGATACATTTTTTTTCCAACGATTTTCCTTTCAAGTCACTCCTTTAACGAACCTATTAGAAACAAGCGCGGCGTTTTTTGTTTTCATTTTTGATTAATTATTTTTGATTTTTGATTTTTCTTTTTGGGTACGCTTGTCACCTTGCTTATCAGTGAAGTGGCGGCGTATAATGGACAAACAAGGAGGGGAAAAAAGAGGCGTTACGTTACTTTCTATTATCTATTTTCATGTCAGTCCTTTACGACGACCCGTATAACCGTTCTAGACTTGTTTTTTTTATCATACACCTTACCTTTATTTTCGACACCCGAACAAACTCCAATAATATCTCTCGACAACGTCGACGGCCCCCGTCTACCCACCACCTTAACGCCTATCATAGATGTCCGCTCCCCTCCGGTCTACCTCTATTTCCAAGTCGGCTTGTTGTCTTTCTGTTTCTCATCGTTTCTCATCCTAATATTGGCTGCAGAATCAGGCTTGTTTCTTGGAAAGGTGTTTTTTATTTATTTCTTTTTGTTTCATGGCTTTGGCAAACACGAGGGCCATATGGGAACAACACACACTCCTTTATTATTATTTGTTAATTTTTTGCGTGCACGGCACTCGGGTACGGGAACCCCTTTCTGAGCATTCTTTGGGGGTTATTTTTTCTTTCATATATAAGCATGCATCAAGTCACTCCTTTACAGCGCTAGGGCATATTTTATGATATGTTTCCTTGTTTATTTATGCATCGGGGGAGGGTATATTTTTTTCATCATTTTCAGCTGTTTTTTTTCTTTCTTTCTGCATGATGATTGCATTGGGATTTGGATATGGGACTTCTCTTGTTATTTTAGTATTTTTTTTCTCTCTTGGAAACTGGGCTTGGGATAATTTTTTATTGCTTTTCTTAATTGTTCGCGTTGTCTTTCTTGTTTTCTGTTTTTATGGCTAGGAAATGGGATATATGTGATGGATGCTTCGTTTTCCTTTCCGTTTTCTTTTTTTTCATAATCTATGTTGTTATATCTATCTCTGTATCTCCTAATTTCTAGTAACTTCTTCCTAAAGTGACAAGAGTTTCAAATGTACACGGGGATTATTCAATTAATCAATCAATCAATCTTATAAATATTTTATTGTATTCTTATTCTACTGGTCAGACAGAGTTGGTGATTCTTTTAGCCAATTGAGATACTTTTTGGCTTTACTGTCGAGTAACCTTAAGAATACGATACAAACGGTCTTCGTGCCCCTTCGAGCATACCATACATACACAAGCTGCATCCTTATTCCAAGGTTAGCTGCAAGTTCCCCCGCCGAGTCCAACTTGGAGGCGTTGACGATACCGGTGCTTAGTCATCCACAAGCCTTTGGAAGTGGCGGAACTTTCTAACAAGCAGCCGGGAACTCGGAGCTTTTGCTTTTGGAGATATATTTATTTAATACTAGGAGTGAGTCACGAAACTGCTGCAAGCAAAACCAATAAATACATCACGGAGAGACAAGTAAGTTGTCCACTGGCCTTTATCTCTGTCTGTCTCTCTCTCTGTGTGCCGCCGCATCACAAAATCATAGCTCAATTGCCCGGCTCGTTGGCTGAAGGGAAAAAGAATTAAAATTAAAAAGGAATAAAAAAAAGTCACCCCGCATCAACGTCCTACCTGGAATTGCGCCCAACACTCAATACCCTACGGACACCGCATGTCTAGTTATACATCACTGGAGAATTGAACTGGATTGAATTTATCTTATACGATAATCGGATTCGCTGATTTCTACAATCCCCGGTCCTCTGTCCTTGCCCCTCCTAGATATACCTTCGGAAAGTCCGTTTCATTTGAACCGACAATGGAGAAGATAAAGCAGACATTTGCGCGATGCAAGAAGGAAAAGCGTGCTGCGCTGGTCGCATATGTTACAGCTGGTTATCCTGAGAAGGACGAGACGCCTGATATTATGCTCGGGATGGAAGCTGGCGGGGCTGGTGAGTGAGACGCTGTCCTTCCTTTTGATATCTTTTGTTCTTGTTCTTGTTCTCGTTCTCGTTTGCTGTTGCTATGTTGGTGTTGTTGTCGTTTCTAGACTATTATGCGGTGGGAATGACACAACAGCCGGCATTTGGGCTGAGAGGGAGGGTGAGCAGTGAGTTGGTGTTGTGTATATGTGTGTTTTAATCAAGTTACTATACTATATCCGCGACTACCGCCTTCGCGGAAACCTCATGACTCTCTTATTTTTTATGCTATCTTTTATTTTTCCAGTTTTATTTATTTCAACTCTCGTTCTCAAAGAAGAAATACAACCAAGGCGGAAAAAGTAACCGAACAGGTTGAAAGAGAAAGAAAAAAGAAGAAAACAAGATAGAGAACAAATTTGCTGACTTGGTTGTGTCGCCCATCGTTTCGAAATATAAGATTTGATCGAGTTGGGCATGCCTTTCACAGATCCTATCGCCGACGGTCCTACCATCCAAAGAGCCAACACGCAAGCGTTGAAGAATGGTGTGACGGTTGCGTCGGTGCTGGATATGGTGCGCATCGCGAGGAGCCGAGGGCTGAGAATTCCCGTATTGCTCATGGGATACTATAATCCATTGCTCCAATATAAGGAGGAAAAAATGCTGAAGGACTCGAGGGAGGCTGGTGTAAATGGATTCATCATGGTTGATCTTCCACCTGAAGAAGCGCTCCGGTTCCGGGATTTGTGTCGAAGGGAGGGGTAAGCATGGTTTTCTTATTTTTCCCCCACTTCTCTTCTCCTTTCCTACTTTTCTTTCCCGATCGATTGGCTATTCCCTTGGAAAGTCTCGAATCTTATCTAGATTCTCGTTTTGGTGATTCGTTACGTGTCATATTAATCCGGGGTGCAGGTTATCTTATGTTCCACTGATCGCTCCCGTCACTTCCGATTCTCGAATGAAATTGCTCTGCAAGATCGCTGATTCCTTCATTTACGTCGTCTCTCGAATGGGTGTTACAGGTGCAACTGGGCAACTAAGCGCAGGACTCCCGGAGCTCCTTGCTCGGGTCCATTCCTACTCGGGAAACATTCCCACTGCGCTAGGATTCGGCATTAGCACAAGAGAACATTTCCTAAAGGTGCAGGAGATATCTGAGGGTGCGGTCATCGGCAGCCAGATGATCATGGTTCTAGGTGAAGCACCTCCTGGCCAACGAGCCCAGAAGATCGAAGAATATTGCACGAGTATCACTGGGAGAAAAGTGGAACGTAACACAGAGCCTGAGCCTTTAACTCGAGAAGTGGGTCTTACTGAAGCTCTCACTCACGCTCAGGAGCCAACGAACGCGCAGGTTGACCAAGTAATTGCCAATGGCGAAAGCCAGTCTGGGGCCGGCCTGGCTGACCAGCTAGAAGCCCTCAATGTGACCGGAGATCAGGCTGCAATGCCTGCTCGCTTCGGTGAGTTTGGTGGCCAATATGTGCCAGAGTCTCTCATGGACAGCCTCTCAGAGCTGGAAGCAGGATTCAATGAGGCTAAGAATGACCCCAAATTCTGGGAAGAGTTTCGGTCGTACTATCCATATATGAGCCGACCAAGCAGCCTGCATCTTGCAGAGCGCCTGACCGAATATGCTGGTGGAGCCAATATCTATCTCAAGCGTGAAGACCTGAATCACACAGGTAGCCACAAGATCAACAATGCGCTCGGCCAAGTTTTGCTCGCCCGCCGCCTGGGCAAAACGCGAATCATCGCAGAGACGGGGGCTGGGCAGCATGGCGTAGCCACAGCTACCGTCTGTGCGAAATTCGGCATGGAATGCGTCATCTACATGGGTGCTGAAGATGTCCGTCGCCAAGCTCTAAACGTATTCCGCATCAAACTCCTCGGAGCCAAAGTCGTCGCCGTCGAAGCCGGCTCGCGTACCCTCCGTGATGCCGTCAATGAAGCACTGCGCGCCTGGGTCGTTGACCTTGACACAACACACTACGTTATCGGCTCAGCCATAGGACCGCACCCCTTCCCCACCATCGTCCGCACCCTCCAATCCGTCATCGGCGAAGAGACCAAGGAGCAAATGCAAAAGCTAACCGGCAGGTTACCCGATGCCGTGGTCGCCTGCGTGGGTGGCGGCAGCAACGCCGTTGGCATGTTCTACCCTTTCGCCAAGGACCCTAGCGTCAAGCTGCTGGGTGTCGAAGCCGGCGGCGAGGGCACAGACACCGCCCGACACTCCGCAACCCTCTCGCACGGCTCCAAGGGCGTCCTGCACGGTGTGCGCACCTACATTTTGCAAAACGAAGATGGCCAGATTTCAGACACACATTCCATCTCTGCAGGCCTCGACTATCCCGGTGTCGGGCCCGAGCTTTCATCCTGGAAGGACCAGTCGCGGGCGCACTTCATTGCTGCAACGGATGCGGAGGCGCTACAAGGTTTCCGGCTCATTACGGAGCTGGAGGGGATTATCCCTGCCCTGGAGTCGTCACATGCAGTGTTTGGTGCACTGGAACTAGCGAAGACGATGAAAAAAGGTGAAAATATCGTGCTGAATTTGAGTGGGAGGGGAGATAAGGATGTGCAGAGTGTGGCGGATGCATTGCCAGAGTTAGGGCCGAAGATTGGTTGGGATTTGAGGTTTTGAAGGATGAAATACATTGTTTTGTTCACTCGGGTTTTCTTTAATCTCTTTCTTTGCTTTTTGGTCGAAAGGAACTTTTTTTAATTTAGTTTGGAAGAGAAAAGCAAATTTATACAAGTAGATAGATGAATCTGAAAAATCTGGACCTGGAAAATCGCCATATAGGGCGCATAGTTTTGCTTATTGTCCTTGGTTTATATTGCTCATGGAAAGAAAGTAAGAAAGAAAGAAAAGCAGGACTTTTGAACTCTTTTCTCTTTTATTCTGACAAGTAGGGAGGAAAACGGGAAAAAGAGAAGGCATCTATCTAATATATATTAGGAAATTAGTTCCCAAGATCATGATTCCTTTATTATTTATTAAACATCCCCTGAGTAATTTACCCAAGTTGATTTTGATGAACTACATCCAATAGGAAAAAATAGAATTTGTAATTAACTTGCTTCTTTATAGCAGAGTGGCAGAGTTGTAATGTCATTCAAACCTGAAAAATATTATTGGATAAAACCATTATATCCATAATAACCGTTTGAATCATTACTAACTCATTCTTGTATATCATAGTGGGCAGCAAGCAGGCTTGCACTGCTCTTCTCATGATTGTCCCAACTATAGATTGATAATAATCAGAAGAAATGAGATTAATAAATACAGTTGCCTGAAAGGATGGCATTTGAGCTAACCATGGTCTTGGTATTATCTAAATTGTCAACTATGTATGTAAGTCTGGGGAAGATATTGAGGTGGCGCATTGCAATCACTGACATCTTAACATTCTTCCAAGTTTCCAAATCGAAAAAGAGCCATCAAGACTACGCTGTAGGTATCTTGGCAATTGACTTGGACTCGTTTGGGAATCTTAGAAACTTTGGAAATGGATTAAAAAAAAAAGAGCAAGGAAGTGGAAGAAATTCATCAAAACCACTGCGGAGAGTGAGGATCCAATAGGTAGGAAAATATATTCAGAAAGTGCAGGGCCCTATGTACATAAGCAACTCTTCTATAACGAGAAGGGGCAAACTCAACCGATAAATATATCTTCACTTCTACATTTTAACTGATTTTCCCATGAGACTGAACAAGCCCACCACCAGAGCAGATGCTCTCAATCACAGCAACGTCAGCCAGAGCCTCACGGGGGCTCCCAGCGTTATCCCCCTTGCCAACAACAACAGCATGTACAAATGCACTGATTTCATTTTGGATCCCATCCGCCTTGAAGACTTCCTCAGAAATTGGTTTGAGATCGGCTCCCTCCATACGAAGTGTGGTATCAAGACCAGCACACCTGACAGTTAATACACCAGAGGTTCCGATAAAGACAAATTCCATAATGTACGTTGCGGCCGCATATGATATACTGAGAGTGCCCTGAGCACCCTTTGAGAACCTCAGCGCGGCGTTCACAGTGTCGACAGGCCGTAAGTGAGATGAGAACTGGGCCGTGAAGCTCTTGGTCTCGACAATTTCCTGTCCGGCAACCATGCGCACCAGAGCAATGATGTGGACGCCAGCATCCAGGATAAAACCACCCTGGTACCCAGGAGAATTGCGCCAGGCGGTCTTGTAGTATTTGCTATCGGGGGCCATATTGGTCGCGACGCGTGCGTGGACATGATGCAACTCGCCAATCTTGCCGCTGGCAACGATTTCGCTGGCTTTGACAAACCCAGTGTCGTAGCGGAACTGCTCTGCGACGGAGTATACCAAGTTGCGCGGAACATAGGTATTTTCATAATCAGCAATTAGGGCACTGCCAGTTGCTACGTCCTTTGCAATGGGCTTTTCGGCTAGGACGTGCTTGCCTGCCGCAAGGCATTTGCGGACGACGTCGGGCCCGACGAGGATGGGGAGCAGGACAATAACTGCCTCGATGTCAGGGCGCTGGAGAAGCTCATCGAGCCCATGTCCAGGCTTCTCATCGGAGTATACATCGACGGTAGTAGACGCTCCAGCGGCACTGTTCACCGCCTCAACCACAGAGTTTGCGGACTTTTGGGAACGCGAGTACACAGCGAGGACATTCGCGTTATCATTCTGCACCAGAACAGGGATGTGGGCTGCAAAGCGGGGTTTGGATTAATATTCCATAGTTCACAAGAGTATGAGGGAGCATTAAAGCTCACCTTGTTTTGCAAAAATGCCAGCGCCCAGGAGTGCAATTCCAACCATATTATTTGACTTTGTGCTTCAGGAAGAAAAGAGATTTGATGTTGTGCTTTGGGATATGAAATTAGTCTGAAAGTACAAGAGTGAGGATAAGCAACATATATAGTTTCAGGGGCACTGTTTGTTAGCTGATCAATAGACGAACTGGAGGGGAAATTAATGGCGCAGCATCAGCATTAAAGAAACTCAAATCAAAATACCACCACGCTCAGTATTCAATTCCTGGCTCGGAACCACAAAAAGTGGGATCTTTGAGGGTCCCTCATTACGGAGTACTTTGGACAATGATGATACGCATTTTTATATCCGGCCAGGGCTAAACCAACAAAACTAGGAAGTTACATAGGGTAGTTGGTTAGGGCTAGAAATGCGGGGCGGGGGTGCGTGCTTACTCATCACCGATTATCACGTGCTGTAGCTGCCAGCTGAGCTAACTTCTACTTCTGGAGACTGGGATGACCGCATCAATAAAACTCTCCGCCCAGCTCAACAACAACTCTCTTCTCATATCCCCCCCTCTTCCCCCTCCCCCGCAGCGAGTCAGACTACCAGTCGTCCGGCCCAGCTTCCCAGCTCCCCAGCTCCCCATCAGTCCTGCATTCTCGGTATACTGGTGGAAATCATCCCAGGTCCCAACCATGGCTCCAGGAATCAGTGACCCCCGGATGATGTCCGTCACCCCTCGCATCCGATACAACACTATAGGAGGCATTAATGGTCCTTTAGTTATTCTTGACAATGTACGCGGTTGGTTTGTTGTGGCGCTAGGATTATGCCAGTTTTGCTGATGTGATCTGCTCTTGTTCGCGCGACCTAGGTTAAATTCCCCCGCTATAACGAGATTGTGTCCCTGACACTTCCCGATGGAACGGAAAAATCTGGCCAGGTTCTAGAAGCTAGGGGTATGTGCCGCGTACCTAATACACATATTCCATAGGTTACCGGAGTACTGATTTTGTGTTATCTTAGGTGACAGGGCTGTCGTGCAGGTAGGTAATGGGCGGAGTATAAAGGTGTTGGAACATTTGATAATGAGGAGTTAATAACTTATGGAATAGGTGTTTGAAGGCACGCACGGTATTGATGTTAAAAGGGTATAATTATCCATCCGTAGTGGATTTTTGTTATCGGGTGATACATTTGCTAATTGTCACAAAGACCAAAGTCGAGTTCACTGGCCACAGTCTCAAGCTTGGTGTCTCGGAAGACATGCTCGGACGGGTATTTGATGGATCCGGACGTGCAATTGATAAGGGCCCTAAAGTGCTTGCGGAGGACTATCTAGATATCAATGGCAGTCCGATCAACCCATACTCTCGAGTGGGTTCTCACACTTCCCGGCATTATAAAAATTTAAAACTAAGACGGCCTACCAGGTATATCCAGAAGAAATGATCTCGACTGGTATCTCAGCCATTGACACAATGAATTCCATTGCCCGTGGACAGAAAATTCCTATTTTCTCCGCAGCTGGTCTTCCACACAATGAGATTGCTGCACAGATCTGTCGTCAGGCTAGCCTGGTGGGCAAGCCCACCAAAGGCGTGCATGACGGACATGAAGAAAATTTCTCCATTGTATTCGCCGCAATGGGCGTTAACATGGAAACAAGTCGTTTCTTCACCCGTGATTTCGAAGAGAATGGTAGTATGGAACGTGTTACGCTATTCCTTAACCTTGCAAATGATCCGACGTAAGACCTCTCTCCACAGTCTGCAAAAGTACATGGCTGACATTTTAACCACCCAGAATCGAACGTATTATCACTCCTCGTCTTGCTCTTACTACTGCAGAGTATTATGCCTACCAATTAGAGAAGCATGTTCTCGTTATTTTGACTGATCTTTCTGCGTACTGTGACGCTCTGCGTGAGGTTTCGGCTGCCCGGGAAGAAGTACCCGGTAGACGTGGATACCCCGGTTACATGTACACTGATCTGTCAACCATCTACGAGCGAGCTGGTCGTGTCGAAGGCCGTAACGGCTCTATTACGCAAATTCCTATCTTGACCATGCCTAACGACGGTATGTTTGCAACCCCCGTTAGAGGCGTTCTTGAAGACATGCGGACGTGGGCTAATTAACAAATGTAGACATCACTCACCCAATTCCGGATTTGACCGGTTATATTACCGAAGGCCAGATTTTCGTTGACCGTCAGCTGCATAACAAGGGTGTTTACCCACCCATCAACGTATTGCCATCCCTTTCCCGACTCATGAAGTCTGCCATCGGCGAAGGCCGTACGCGCAGAGACCACAGTGATGTTTCCAACCAACTTTACGCTAAATATGCTATTGGCCGTGACGCCGGTATGACCCCTTTCATCACCAATCTTTTGTAAGCAAGGAGAACTTTAAATACTGACCCAATAATTTTCCAGCCGACATGAAAGCCGTCGTTGGTGAAGAAGCGCTCTCAGCCGAGGATAAGCTGTCTCTCGAATTCTTACATAAATTCGAACGAACATTCATCTCCCAATCACCCTATGAGTCCCGCACTATCTTCGAGTCCTTAGACTTGGCGTGGAATCTCCTCCGCATTTACCCCAAGGATTTGCTTAATCGTATCCCCAAGAAAGTTATTGAGGAATATTATCAGCGCTCTGGTAAAGGACGGACAAAGGGGAATAAAGATACTAGAGATAACATAGCTGCGGAGGCGAGTTTAATCGATGTGTGAGAACTGGTCCGTGCGAGGATGAGGAGCTTGCTAGGTAGGTCACTGGGGCTGTTTTTCCCCTTTGTTTTCTTCTTGGATAGAGGATTATTTCAATGATGTGAATGAATCAAGAGCCAGAATTTTTCAAACAACGAAGTTCTGTCCTACTCTGTGCACCTATATGTATACCGCTTGGATGGTCTGCATCTGTCACATAATTATACAACATGTTGCGCGGGAAGGGATATCTGCTTTGATTTCTCTCTTTTTGTTTTCCTATTCCCATTTTATCGTCCTTTTGATCAAGTTCGCTATTTATTATTATCCTTTCAATCCTTTCCTAGCAATACCATTTTGCGTTCACCGATATTACATATGTGCTACTGTTGCATAGTTTTGCCCATTGTTATTTTTGTCCCGTGCCATGTTATTGTTTTCTGGTTGCAGGATTGATGGGCTGAGCCACAAATGTCATCTCCTACACATCTCACGAAACATGGAACTAGGGGAAACAAGAACGCCTGCGAACATTTTCCTCTAAACAATTCACATGTACCCCGTCAAAAATATCAACCAAATAATCGCCGTATCCTTTGCATAAATAACGTCAAGCCCATACGTTGTTCCGCTTGCAGGGCACTGTTGCCTCGGCATTCCCATTCAGATTCATTCCTATACAGAACATCATTAATAACCACACCTCTTCCCTCCTTCAACATCTGCTTCTGCTCCGTCGAACACGTCTCCTCCACAGCCCGCACATAGCACGTTGTCTCTGCCATCGGCGGTGCAACATTCGTTTTCATGGCATTTCCCGGCCCCATCGTGTAAAATGTGGATAAATCGACTTTGTCGCCGCTACCTAGGTCTCTTCTACCATCAACGATGCGAGAAAACAATGTGAAGGCAGTCTCCGGTTGAGCGGCAGGCACGAAGTGACCTGCGTCATAGACACGCGTGAAGGATAAGTTGCCGAGTTGACGCACTGCGCCGCCAATGTAGGAGTTTCTGGATGTCGGGTTGATAATAGTCAGGGGTGCATAGCCGGCGATATCGCTGAACGCGTTCTTGTCTCGGTATGGTGCTGGGGAGTTAGGCGACGATGCGATGGCTAATGAAACAGCCTCGCCACCCATCCAGTTGCAGACATAATCCCGATCGCCGTGGATGAGGGCTACTCGAACCCCTGATGCCAACAGCGAGGCTAGATGCGGAACGTACGAGGTGCGCATGTAGTCACCTGTCGATATGAAAGCGGACTGGACAATTTTACTATAATCCGTGTAATTTACCTCGACGCCCAGGGCCGTTTGGACTCTAGCTCTATTGAGGTAGGCTAGATGTGTGAGCGGGGCGAAGCTGGACAGTGGCGATTGGGAAATGTCGTACGCGCTCCGGTTGGATTTATGGAACGGGCTGAACATATCGTTGTCGCAGGTGTACATGGCTGAAAGGCAGAGAGCATTGACGGCATCGACGTCTCCTCGACCGGCTGGGTCGAGAGACAGGGCTTCCGAACGACAGGAGATTATTCGTTCTTTGCATCCATCCGGCTTTTGAAAGGATGCTAGCGTGGCTTCCATCTCTGCGCGAGAAATTGCTTGAATGCCGTAGGTGTTGTTGTGAGCGAAGATTGGGTAGAATGGCTCCTGGATGAGATCGTCGATGCAGCCTTGGAGGATCCCGACTGATTGCAGGTTGATTTCGAGGGTGGTTTCTTTGGGGAGCTGGCCGTTTCTGCGCGCTTCGTTTTGCGCTACCCAGTGTTCTGCGAAGGCTGGGCCATACTTACCCCCGTAACTTTCAGTGAAGAGATGAATACCGGCGGCAGAGCCATCTTTCCCATCGCCATTGCTGGGATTATACTGTGGGAACGCGCTTAAAAAGCCCTGCAGCATGTGCCAAACTGCCTTGGCTGCAATGGCCGTTGTGTTTGCCGTCGCATCAACAATATGGGAGCTGAATGTACCATTCAGAAAGGTACTTTCACTCTGCCCAAAAGGCACAGGTGACGGCGGGAAAATATACGACGAAGATAACAAATTCAACGATCCATTTCTCAGGCTGTCATACGAAAACCCAGCTTGAACTGGTTGATCTATAAACAGCAGGTTGGAGGCTCGATCCCAACCCCAGTTCCGGGCACGAGTGCCAATCCGATCCCGTGAGATCTCTACAGCTTCACAGGGACCAACCTCTTGAAACAGCCCGGTCATGCTACTAGCCCCTGGTCCCCCATTTAAATATATAGTCAGGGGCGCCGTGTCCGCATTCTCTCTCGCTTCCATGAACCAAAAGAAGGTGTTGATGGAGTAATTCTGCTGGATGGGAGAGAGGGTTTCTGGAGGCAGGTGGACGTAGCCAGTATATTGCTTTTGATGTGGGGAGGAAGTTACACAAGCCCATTTCGGAGGTGTTTTATATGAGATGGTGACGTTTTCGTTTATTGGGGAGCGGATGGTTTGTATAGCGGCATCATTGTCTGTGATTGGTGGAAATCCCCCTGATCGAAACGGGAGAGCTGTGCAGAGGGTAGCGAGAGCCCAGAACGGAAGTGCTTTCCATGGTGCCTGGGGCAGGTTAGCCGGAGTCTGCAGGCTACAGATAGAAGAAATACAAGAGAGGAGAAAATAATGGAGCATTACTTACCATCTAGATGGTACTAGTATTAAATGACTAGCATGCGTGAAGATCTTTTCTCCACGACCGACTGCGGCGCCAGCGTGTTCGTTCTTCTTTTAAATAAATAAAAAATAGATTATAAAAGGTGATTAATAATTAATTCTGGGCTTCTCGCATCCTTAAGTACTTCGGTGGTCTGATAAAGAAAAAGAAAAGAAAAGAAGAATAGAAGCCTCCAAAAACTCAATTGCAAGCCATCCCGCGTTTGGATCCGCGACTGTGTAACTTGGAGAAAGAAGAACAAACGGACCGGCAAACAAAGAGTAGGTAAGTAAGAATTTGGGAAATTCGTGAAAACAGCCTTCATTTGCTCGCTAGAAAACCCATGGGATGATGGATGAAGATCTAAAATTGTCTATTGCAAGTTGTGCAGAAGCTTTATCAGGGCTATCTATATAAATTATAATGATTATTTCTTTGAAGGAAATGGAGATCACAAAGAACAATAGATGCATAATTATTGCATATAATAGCTACCTATAGGTATTTCTTCAACAGACAAAGACAAAGACACTGAGCATGTTAAATATTTACCTTTCTACAATTTCTTAACCCAAAAACCGTTAACCCATACAGATAATTAACTATATCTCAAACTCGATAGTGATGATTCTCACGCCTAGTCTGGATAGAAGCAAAGAAGAACAGAATATGATATGAGGTAGAAAACGACGATATTTCAATGCCCCTGCTCTTAAGAATTGATGATCTTGTCATTCATAAGAAATATGGCATATTGAATTGAATTCCCTTTGACTTTTTGACAGCGGAGCCTTGTACTGTAGATCATGAGCTGATCCAACTAATTTTAGGCATAAAGTTAGTTACTGTACAGTACATACATGGATACATAGGAACAAACGAGTTAACTAAAAGGTGGCATTAGTTAGTTAAATTTAAACCTTGCATCTGGTCTGTCTGGCAAAACATTACTCCGTAAATATTCCATAGATCGATAATTCCTTCTCGATATTGTCCTGGAACTGGAACTGGAACTGGAACGTTTATAAGCGGAAGTAAAAATCTAAACTGCAGATTAGGATCTGCAGGCAGGCAGGAAGGAATTAGCTATGGGTTGTTGTTGTTGTTGTTTTCTTCTTCTTTCTTCAAGTCGCTCTATACGCGTATTCTCAACCTCGCCTTGAAATACGCGGAGTCAACTCTTGGTAGGCGAATCTTCCGCCTGCAGAGATCCGCTCGTCCTACTATATACGCGCATACAACTGGTCTTTAAAGTGAACGGGTGGGGGTTATAGGGCAGTGCCGCTGTTCGCCTTGTGCAGATCTGAAACCTACACATCATTCTGCATCGGATCGGCCTTATCCAGCCTTCAAGTACATCATTAAGCAGCAATTAGAACTCAAAAAAAGGAGCAGATGAGTTGTTCACCAATATTATTCAAGTATCATGTTATCCAGGTTCTATATTTGCACTTTCCTCAGCCTTATTGGCCTCGTCGTGAGAGCTCACAGATAACATATAAATATCGGGATGAATCCCCCCCCCCCTCCTACATGAGATAACAACCATTACCACTACAATTACATATCTCATCTCTTCTTTAAACGGTAAACCAGTGCAAAATGCTTTGGTCCCTCGCCTTTATCCTTCCATTTCTCTCTCTAGCAGCCACCAGGGGCCTACTTCCAACGGAAGAGTGTCCGCTTCTTGGTCCGACTTTTTCTTCAGACTTTGACCTGAGCAAAACCGATGCTTTTACTAAAGCAAAGGACTCCTTCCCCGGAATAATCGAAGCTCTATTCGAGTCTGGTGTCATTGACAGCTCAGTATCTTCTTTCGCTATTGACGTTTATTCAACTGTCACCAACAAGTCCGTCTATTCCTATTTCCACCAGGCCACAGCTCCAGCTCTTAACGAAACCTTCCCTGCCGGCGGGATAGATGATGAGACAGTCATCCGTGTGGGCAGCGTCTCCAAGTTATTCACAGTCTATGCCATCCTAACTCATGCGGGTGGCATGGAAGTTCTTAATCATCCAGTGACCAGGTATTTGCCGGAGCTAGCGAATGAGTCCCTCAAAGATGAAAACGGCCCCCTGGAACGCATCGCATGGGAAGACATTACGGTTGGGGCCCTTGCCAGTCATATGGGTGGCACTGGGCCGTTCCCGCCAGCGTTTCTTGTTTGTTATTCTCCCATTCCAGAGAAAAACAAATGTTCCATTCCAGAATTCCTCGCCCAGATGCGAGACGCAAAGGTTCCTAGCCAACCCGTATTTCAATCCTCACTCTACTCCGACGGTGGCTTTGGCGTGCTAGGACGTGTGCTCGAGAGCATGACAGGCCTAACATACAACGAAGCAATTCAGAGCATTCTTGCGAAACCATTGGGGCTCAAAATCACTGGCTCGATTGTGCCGCCAGGCAAAGACCCGAACGCGATTGTGATACCAGGCAAGACTCCCGTGCCAGGTGAGGCCTTTGAGACAGCTTGGGGGCTTGACAACCAGATCATTGCACCGTACGTTTTGGCCCCTCCTTTCTCTGTACTCTCTCCTCCAAACTAACAGACAGCTAGCTCGGGCGGCATTTATTCCAATCTCGCAGACCTGCGCGCAACCGGCCTCTCCATCCTCCAGTCCAAGCTGCTCTCCCCGGCCACAACTCGCCTCTGGATGAAACCTCGCGCACACCTCTCATCGCTAACCAATAGCGTTGGTGTCCCATGGGAAATCAACCGCCTGGCACTCCCCGTCTCACCCAATTCAAACCGCACGCGCGTGTCCGATATCTACACCAAAAGCGGTGGCCAGCCAGGGTACACCGCCATATTCGCCCTTTCCCCAGACCACGGCCTCGGATTTTCCGTTCTCGTCGCCGGTAAAACGGCCGGCAGCGATCGCTGGCCTATCCGCGCCGCGGTCGGTGAATCCTTTGTCGTCGCCGCTGAGCACGCCGCCATGGAAAATGCAGCGAAGAATTTCGCGGGCATCTTCGCTGATGAAGTGGACGGGACCTCGAATGTAACATTGACTGTCGATGAGGACCATACGGGCTTGGGACTCAAGTCTTGGTTTGTAGAAGGTGTCGAGTGGCGGGCGAACATCTCGCTACCTGGCCTAGTCCTGCCTGAGGGGATAGACCAGGCCGTGCGTCTGTACCCTACTGGTATAGAATCTACGTCAGAGGATGGTTGTACGCTTCTCCAGTACCGAGCCGTGCCACAAATAATCCCCGCGCAGCCCCGTGCGGCGGTAGAAGGTGGTAAAGGGTTGTTTGATGACGGTTGCGTATCATGGTTTAGCACTGCGTTCTTTGACCTGGGGACGGGGGCAATAGATGAGTTTGTGCTGAAAATCAAGGATGGAAAGTTGGTTGAAGTACGTAGTAAGGTGGCTGAGAAGGTGATGAAGAAACAAAAATAAAATAGTCTCGATTACACTGGTTAGGTAGGTGTGCCCGTGTTAGAAATATTGCCCCGATCGTTCGTCATTCCCTTTTTTTATGTTCACGTTTAGTGCCAACATTCCTGTTCTTCTGTTAATTGCGTCTTCTTATCGTACAATGTACATGTACATGTACGTACGTACCTTGCTTGAATAACTATTAGTTACAATGTACTCCGTAATTATCATCCAATTGCCAATAACCAGATATATACCTGAAAATCGGGGGCGAAAAGCATTTTCATCAGCTTAACACAGTACCAAATTGCTGCTTCACAGACATGGCAAGGACTCGCCCATTTCTCTTCTCCTTCCTTTCGCTAAGAACAACCTGTAACTAGCGCTGACCTTTTTTTTTGGGTATTTGTTGGTGGTGTTCCTATCAAAAACAACTACAAGGAGATCTTAATTGGAGATCTTCAATTAGAACAATCCCAGACGACCTTCGAGGGGCCATTTCTCCTGCCGTCTCAGACGAGAAGGTCGGGTGCAAGGTTCTCTAGGCCTAAATACCCAATACGAGATCCCCTTTCGTTGCATAGCTAGGTTAGGAACTGAAATGCATCAAAAAGCACCTGCTGCATCCTTTTCTTGCTCCCTGAACGGCAAGGTATTCCTCCCACCATGAGCGTTATAACGCAAATGAAGATCAAGGCATTATCTACTTGGCGTGACTGCAAATTATTTAGGCTGGAAAGCTCTTTCGAAGAAACTTCATATGGAGCCACAAAATCCTGGAATGCTACTCCGGCCAGTCAACTAGTTAAAATAAAAGTATAGGAAAATAAAATATGACAGACTGGTTCCAACGAAGCGTTTGAGATGTTTCCTCTCGAGGGCATTTAGAAAACCAAACATAACCGTGTCCAGCATCTCATCGTCTAACTAAGGCTGGTGGGCATGATTCGGGCCGTTAGTGTCTGGGTGCGGGAGTTGTATGAGATACTGATTTATGTATCGAGGTTAATCTCTAAAATTTCATAGTGCAAACTTGTTGCTGTGGACAATAAATAAGGTAACATACCAAGGGTGAGTTCGTTCAATCTCAGAATCTTCACAGAATTTGGTTGCAAGCTGCAGCCCAGTTGAAGGGGAAATCAATTCATAACCCAAATCAGCACTCTCAGAACTGCCTAATATCGTCTTTCGGACGCTGTTAAACAGTTTCTGGGGTGATGCTGCCAGCGCCAGCGCCGGCAGCGGCGCTGGAAAAGGGGCATTGCTTCTCAGCTCGCGTGTTGGCCGACGACCTTTCGTACCAGAACTAGTACCCATGTTTTACAAACACTGGATGAACATTTGGAAGAATGCAAGCAGATGAGTTCTCTTGTATGCATATTTCTGTTTCACATCCGTTGCATCGCTCATGATTTCCAGGTACCTACATAGGTAGATAGTGAACGTAGTGAAGGTGGAGAGGTTGACCTCTAGACGCCCAACCTGATCTGACGGTGCTAGGCTCTTATCAGAAAGTTCTTCAACATATGAATATTTCAGTGGCATTTACCCTAGTCATCATCAATATTGAAATCCTATTCACCCTGATCATTTTTCTAAGAATCAACTAACAAAAGAAACAATTGCTTATAGTTCAAACCTTACTAAAATCAGGAATGATGCTATCACATGCGGGTTGAGGTTAGAGTTAAAAACAACCACTCTCATGATGATGCAAATGACTTAAATTAGAAAATGTAGCCAGAAGTAGCTTAAGAGGCATAGACAGAGTATCAATGTTACTTTACTTAGTGTTTATGTAGTTATGCATGTATAGTTTCATCAGTATTCTCACCCTCCCTATTCCCCTATTCCCCCCCCCTCTGTCTTTCTCTCTCCTCCTCTTCCCAACCTGTACCCATCTGATTCACCCATTGCCTTATGCATCATTTAGAAAAGAGAAAAGTGAGAAAATAAGATAAAAAATAAAAAATAAAAAATAAAAGCAAGATGCTATGCTAAAGGTACGAAAAAGGCAAACGCATATAAAGAGTATCTCATCGCATCCCCATCTCATTTCATAAAAGAATTAACAGAAAAAATACCAGACCGAACCCACCCACCCAAACCAACCAGCTCAACTATGCAATGGTTACAAAAAACATATTAAAAAATGAAAAAATGAAAATGAAAAAAAAGAGGAGAGAGAAAAGCGTGAAAAGGTAAGCGAAGGAAATGAGCGGCGAGGAAAGGCATACTGCAATAGCCAGCCTAAATGATGATAACGCAAACAAGAAAAAAAGGGAAACCGACACCAAACAATCATCAAGACTCGTCAATCAATTTTCGCATACGCCAGCTTCTTCGGCGTCGTAAGATTATTCGACAAGCGCACATTAGTCGTCTTGAATTTAGTATGTTTCCTCAACTTCTTCCGCGCAACCATCACGGGCACGGAGGATTTGGTAACGAGGTAGTTTGAAAAGGAGCCGAGGAGGACGCTGTATATGTGTTTATTTGCATGGGGAATGAATTAGCGTTTGCTTCTTTTATTGCCGAGATAGAAACGGGAGGCAAATCTTTTTTTCAGAAGGGAGGTGGAACGTATTAAAAAAACAGGAGAAGAGGATAGGATGTTGAAAAGAAGACGTGTATGGAAATAAATGACTTACCCCTTAAGAGCACTACGGCCTCTTGATCCCAGAATCACCAACGTAGGTTCCAAACCATCAATCTATGCCCAGTAATTTCGCTGTCAGCAAATCGCATCACTCCCATACAAAAAAGGGAGGAAAAAGAATAAAAAAGGGTAATTTGCCAACTTACAGCCTCAGTAATCAAATGCTTCGGACTCTTGCAATGAATAACCTCCACAGCAACCCGAACCTGCAACCTAGTCTTCCTCAACAACCGCACAACCGTCTGCGAAATTCCCTCCACAGCATGCAACCTCTCCGCCTCGGATTTAGAAACAGCCCGAGAATCCGCGGAACCGCTCTTGCTGTCCGTTCCACCGCTGCCTCCTCCTCCTCCTCCTCCTCCTCCTCCACCCCCGCTTCCACCAACCTGCGTCGAAGACGTATTCGCAGAATGAAAAGCCAACGCCCGAATCGAATTCTCCGTCGTCTTCTCCGTCTGCGACCCAACAACAGCGGTAGCATCCAACATAGCCTTAAACCCATCCCCAATCTGGACCGAAGACGCAGAATCAAGTTCGCTCTTCCCAGACCCGGTCTCCTCATCAATAGCATAGACGGCATATAACGTATCGCCGTCGCGAAGAATCGTGCCAATAGTCCACTCCAGCGCATAGACCGACTCGTCACTGAGATCCGTCGCGACGAGGTAGGTGCGTAATCTCATCCGTCCGTTCTGTTCAGCTTCTTCCTGTACCCGCGTAAACTCCCCGCGGACGACGGTGCGGATTACACGGTTGGGAACTGACTGGTCGATGGGGGACATGTATATACTGAGATTCTGAGCTTTTTTGAAGTCGCAATACTGTGCCTCATCATCTGAACCGGCGGGGGTGTTTGGGCCTGATCCTGCGTAGTCAAAGCTGGTGGCTGGATGGACGCCGGTCTTCTTGCTCAGATGCTTCTCTGCTGCAGCTATCGCGGCAACAGGCGGTGGGTCGAGTAACGATTTAACCTTGTACGTAGACGAGACTTTCTTACCTGGAAACAAAAGTTAATATTAGCTGTTTAAATTCTCTTGTTTGTACGGGGAATTCATGTACGACAACAACACAGAAAACATACGTTCTTCATCAGCTGCAGCAAGAAGACTTCGCACTTTCTGCGGTCCACCACCACTCTTGCTGACGCCATTCTCCTCCGAATCAGATTTCTTCCGACTGCGTCGTCGTCCCCGTAGCATTTCAGCGCTCCAATCTTCCTCGCCCGAGCTCGAATCATCATTCTCATCATCGCTGCTATTCTCGCCACTTATCACCTCGTCCCCGGAGTAGTAGTCCTCTTGAAGTCGACTATCTCCCGACTCCGAAACAGCATCCTCCCCGCGCTCACGACTTGTAGACGATTTCTGAAATTTAGATAAAGTTCCACCAGACCTTGATAGTGCCGCATTCGATAATCGTCGATATGCGTGATCGAGGTTGATGACTTTTCCCGTATCCGTAACAAATGTGCCCGGCGTGGGCATTGGGTTAAACGAGTTTGTATTGAGTAGGCCTGAGCCTGGAGACCGTGATCGCGCCAACCGGGCAGAAGGCGACTTGGAATGACGCCCAGGCACACCCACAGCCCCTCCGTGTCGCATTGTGTCCCGCCCTCTTGTGAAACCAGGTAAGCCACCCAGCTCCTGCCCAGACATGACAGCAGCCATGGAGTTGGCGTGTGTGGCATTGTTAGTGTGATTCGCAGACTTCTTTCCGCCCTGTGTCACCCGCTTTGGCAGGGCTTGGCTTGGAATGCTGGGCAGCATTTCAAACTGGTAGTCGTCAATGCCCTGTTTCTTCCTTGTTGGTTCCGGCAGTGAGCCGCTGTGACTCGAGGTATCTGACGCACGACGACGACGGTGCTCCTCACGTGTGGGTGATTTTGGAGACTTGGGGGACTTGGGGGACTTGGGGGACATGGGAAGCATGGAAGAGGCAGGGTCTAGTTCTGTGGGCGACTGTTTGGCACTATGGGTCAAACGGAGAGGAGAAGGTGAGATGGGATCGAGCAAACTGCGCACTGGGGGAGCTGTTCGAATGGAAGAAGGGGATGTGACGCCGACGCCCGCACCCGAGCCCGCGGCGGAGTTATGCCTTTGTGAAGCTGGTGCGGGAGCAACATCCAGCATGCTTCGGATTGGAGGGGTAGGGCTGGCATGACGAGCGCTGGAGGGCTGCTGGGTGCGATTGAGACGGCCCTCGAGGATATCTAGAATCTCGCGCCGTTCTTCGTCGAGTGCTGATTCCAGCGACATTTTTTTGGGTGGCATGGCGAAAAGAAAAGAGGAAGATTCGATTGGAGGCGTAGTATGTAGTTGGGCGAGATATGACGGGGTATGTGGAGTAAACTAAGGCCGGAGAAGGTTTAGTTAGTTATAGTTATAACTTATTAAAAGGTCGAGACCGTATAAACAGTCATATAGAGCAATTCAGCACATGAGCAAGCAACAACCAGAAGAGTAGGGAATAAGAATAATTAAGGATAACAAAAACTATTCACCTCAGGAATTCACAGTCGAAATAACCAGTCTAGTTATAAGCCCCGCCACAGTGTTCCAGATAGCTCTAGACACATGCAAGAATGAATACGGAGTATATTGAAGCTGTTCTTGTAGGGCGGCGCAATTGATTAGTTAGCTATTATAACGTTAGTTGGTTATAGTTAAGTTGGGTGGCGTTGGGGGGGGGGGGTTGTTATTTGAGGGGCTGCTCATACAACTCTCTTCTTCAACACAACACAGCAATATATATATGCCTGGAAGAGAATAGCTGGTGGCTTAGGGTAGGCACATGAAAACCATGAACAGCAGAAATATATAACTTACAAAAGAGAGGGGAAAATGGAGAGCGAAAGGCCCGAAACTATGTGGGAGAAAAGTGGCTGAAGCAACTTGGTTAATAGCTAACTAACTTAACTTAGCCTCTCGGCATCAAAAACCAGGCCAAGAAAAGCCCTCCCAAAACCTTTCAATAGGATCAAAGACTCAACCAGCCAAGGCCAGACAAGCCGGAGCCAAGCTAACTACCAATCAATTAACTGGCCAGGAAAAGGCGGGACGAGGAACAGAGTGAAGAGGGGGGAGAAGATGTCGGGGGCTCAGGGAGTGAGGCTTGAGCATATCGGAATAATGTGAAAAGACGCTGGGAACTTGGAAGACAATTGTTGAGGAACCGGAACAGCCTTACGGAGTATCCAACCTTCAACTCTCTCCATATCCATAATAGATTACTCTCGGTCTATCAGCCGAGAGAGAGCAGCATCCTGACGCTGCAGGGCAATAGGGCTGGGATAAGGGGGGGAAAACCGCAAATCCTCGGCCTCATGTTTCGGCAAGCTTGAGCCACTTGCAGTGAATGAGTCAGTCAGCCCTAGGGCTGGGCTTGAGTAACGAGCTGGGCTTGAGTAACGAGCTGGGCTTGAGTAACGAGCAGGGAATTGAATCTTGGCTGATGCAATCCAAGATAGGTAAAAAAGTGGCATGGATACTCCACTCCGTACGTGGTCGATAGTCGTTATACATAATCAAGAGGAGGGCAAATACTGGGTACTATCAGGTTCCCGCGCGTTGCCCACACAGAAGAATTTGAGAAAAGGGAAAGGAGAAAAAAAGGGTTGCAATAAAAATGAAATCAAAGCTGAGATAGCTATTCCATGCGCCCTATCACATCAATTCTCGTTTAGCTAGTTATCCCATTTCCTCCCATGCTGTAAAATGTCCACGTACCAAGGTATGTTAAACCGACGCTTTAAGAAATGAAAGAAGAGAAGAAGGAAAAGGCAAAAACCACGAAGAAAAACACCACCAATGCGCCTATCATATCGCGTATTCAAGCCCACGAGGCCAGAGATAATAAATCAAAAAATCAAAAAATCAAATCCCACATGCATGTAGTAAAGTACCCTTTTCAAGGAACACAAGAAACAATAATCGAAGTGGCGGTGTACATCATAGTAATGCACACACGTACACAACCATAACCAGAGACATAGTGCTCCCCCCCCCAGTTAGGCCCAGTTACTTACCCTAGGTTCCCCGCCTAGCGGACCGTCTCTTAGTCTCCGTCGCCGTCGCCGTTGCCGTCGTAGTATCCCGGGATTTATTCGATACCTTGCGATTCGCAGTGGCTAGAAAGGCCTCCTCAGGCGGTTCATCCTCATCCAGGTCCCCTGCTTTCCGTTTCCTCCCTTTCCCCTTGCTAGCAGCTTTAGATCCAGAAGATGCATACTTAGCTTCCAGATCATCCAGGAACGTGGCAGCCCGGCTCTTCTGCCTTTGCTGAATCAGAGCAGCCAAATCATTAACATTCTCATTCCCATTCCGCTTCGTTTTCGTTTTCGTCTTGTTCTTCTTCCCGCCGTTCAATTTCTCACCAACCCCCAACTCCTCCACAAGCTCCTCCGCCTCCTCCGCCTCCCTCCTCGCCCTCACCGCCCTCGCCACCCTCTTCCTCTCCGGTTCTTGCGAAAACTTCGGCCAATCCTTCACCTCCCCCGTCCCAATCGCCGCATTGATAACATCGCGAAACCGCACATCATCCTCCAGAACATTACTCAACATAACCTCCTCATACACCCGGTCCAGGTCTCCCTTACACCGCTCATAGGCCGCTAGCAGATCCTTCCGCTCCTGCTCAGAGCCCTGATACTCGCGCTTGATTTTATCGATAGCTTCGCCGCTGACGACGGTGGAGAATTGCTCGCGGAAGAAATCGACCCAGTTGAAGTCGTCGTCTTGGTCGAGGTCGAGGGATTCGGCTGTGTTTCCTGTTGTATCGTAGCGGCGTCTGCGGCGGGGGTCGGAGAGGATGGCGTACGCGAAGGCGAGTTCTTGGAATTTTTTGTGGGCGCTTTCTTTTGAATTAGGGGGTGCTTTGTCTGTAGATTTTTTAAAAAGAATTGTGTTAAGACATGGGACATAAGGTGCTAATTTTGGGGGGGGGAGGGGGGTGTTATTTCTACCTGGATGGTGTTTCAAGGCTTGTTTCCTGTAAGCAGATTTTATCTGATCTGCAGTCGCATTCTCCTCCACGCCCAACACCTCGTATGGGTTGATTGAGGATGGTGGATCCTCCGGCACGAGCTCGTCTGCTCGCGACGGCATGATAGCAACTGTTTCTGGTTTTCTTATTGTGATCGGAGAATAAAGAGAGATATCTTCCCCCCGAATTTTAAAGCTACTTCAGTAACGGAATATATATCTCCAGTTGCGGGAGATCTGTTCAAAGTGGCCTCGTTTCTTTCATTCCAAGTGTTGTACGGAGCAGTTCGAGCTCCTCCATCTTTAATGAATCAATTAACGCGACACGCGCCAGACTCCGGATCTCGGAACATCAGTTCTTCCGGCAGCTGTGGCTGTGCCTAGACAGTGACGTCACATGCTCCCATTGAATCTGTCAACTATCAGAAAATATAACAGCGTTATAAATGAGAACAAAAAACAAGCTGATCTCCCCCAATGCAAAATACCAAAAAACCCGAAAACCTGCAAATTGAGCAGAAGATAATATTATATGTCATCATGAAGCCATGCAGGAAGCAGTTATCAGGGAATGCACTGTACACAGCATGGATTATTCAAATAAAGAAGTTCATTGCAGAATGTGAGCTCTAAAATAGTAAGTGGTGGTGCAGATGACATAAGAAGGAGAAGATGTGACATTGACAAGTATATTTTGACATCAAGGAGCCTGGGACCTTTGTGAGGGGCTTGGTGAGCTGTGAAATGCTGGATGAGGCTGAGGTGGAGTGAAATGAAATGAAGGAGGAGATTTTGAGAGTAGCAACAGCAGGGCACAGAGGTGAGAAGAAGGAGAGGGAGGAGAGAGAGGTGAAATATGAGAGACAGAGAACTAATACTGATGATATTTCAGAGCAGAAGAGGAGGCAAGCTACTTTGTCACTGAATCTGAAGAAGAGAATGATGAAGTTGGATATTTAGATGTTTATTTTGAGATTTTTTGATTTCTTTTAAATGAGGTTTTATACAGAGCTGTTTTTATAAGATGATATTAGATTGATGATTTGACTCCTGATTAGAAATGAATACTATAACTATAATATGAAAAGACACATAATACAATATATAGTTTAATTAAAATAAATGGCCTATAATTCACATTCTCATCAATCACATCACAATCATCATCAGATACAGATACAGAGATAGGAGAATTATTAAGTAGCACTGTCTCCCCCGGCGTGTGATTCATGGGGTTAAGAGTGTTGGAAAAGCGACGGGTTGTTGCTGTTGTCCTTGTGATGGTTCTTCTTCCGCTGCTGCTGCTGCTGCTGCTGCTGCGCTGGATAGAGTTTATTGGTATATATCAGTATCCGGTCGACGGCAAACTGGTTTCCTACCAGGATTTGCAAAGTAGCAGTTTATGTCGACAGGGCATGGTCTGCCTAAAGCCGTTGAAGCTGCTACTCCGGGGTCTCGGCATACTGGAGTATATTGTGATGGTGGTGGGGACGGAGATGAGGATGGGGACGGTGCGATTTGTCTAATTTCCAGGGGCGCGGGATTGTTCTCATTTTTTAGTGGTAGTGGAAGGGTGGCTATGAATGGGAGACGGAAAAGGAGAAGGAGCAGTAGTAGCCCAGAAAGATATTTTAATACTGATGCTGAGTGGGGAGACATGATGAGAAGGGAGGAGAGTGCAAGCAGGTTGTTTTCTATGTTTGAGATTGAGGGGTTGAAGTTGGAAGACTAGAGAGCACAATCAAAGTGATTTGAGAGCAAGATTGATATATTGAGATGGTCAGAATGGTTCTCCCTTCTTTTATGAGACTTGTGTGAGTAGAATGAAAGTACAGAGTAAAGATTCAAGGGATACAAAGTGGGATGGCATTTGCAGCAATCTGCGAACTTGCAAACTGAAAAACATGTAAGCTAGCCAGCAAGAAAAACAACCCCAGAAACAACATTCATATATAACATATGGCATATATGATATATATATGAGCAAGCCGTAAATGCCAGGCGGGCGGCCTGCTATGTTGCCGGCTAATGTCTCGATTGAGCAAAGTCTTTGTTTGCCACCAGCATCGGGTATCCAGCACCCTGTAGCCTGCACTTGAGAACCTAATAGGGCCCATGCAAGCCATGAGCACGGCAGATATGGTGACCATTGGACCCTGATCAAAGTGTTGTTGCTATGCAGCCTGAAATGAAATGAAATGAAATGAAATGAAATGAAATGAAATGAAATGAAATGAGAAAATAAATGCAGTGTATAAATAGTAGCATAACTACATCTGCATCCTCAGCCAATCAGAGGACACTAACAAAAGCATTATCATCTGCTTTATATTTATTTGCAATTGCAGCGATCCAATTGGAATCCATCTCATCCAGGATACTCCGTACTCTGTATTGAAGCAAATGTTGTTGCTCAAACTACCTAGTCCGTACGGAGTAGGCAGGTAATACTCTAAGGATGAGGTTGGCGGCGCTAATTTCAGTCACCTGATCACGCGTTTATCATGCACGGTTCCAAGCACCACGTCATATCTTCAACCAAACATTCATGGATTCATTATTCCCGCCAAATGATTCTTCAACAGATCAAATCAAGGCCTAGGCGGCGCGGCTGACAGTGAGACATATATAAATAAATAAATTAATAAAATAAGAAGAAGAAGAAGAAGAAGAAGAAGAAGAAGAAGAAGAAGAAGAAGAAGAAAAAGAGAAGGGCAGAGAACCCCCCCCTACACAGCCAACCAACCACACCCCCCCACCTCCATCAAACCCGCACAATGAACCCATGCTCCCTCTCACTTACTATCCCGCCTTCTGCCACAAGGTCTCGCCCACCTTCTTCGCCTGGGTGAAGTTGGCTGCAGTTGATGTACATCGTCTAAAGCGCCGGCCGGGATTCGAAGGTATGTCATTTTCCAAATCGCACATTACATATATATAACACGCAGCCAACAAAAGACAACCCCACACAGGCCAAAATCTCTACTTCTACCTCAACCACCCCATCCAATTCATCTGCGTAGCCGGCATCATCGTCGCGCGCGACGAGCAAGAACGCCGCTCCATCCTCGTTCTAGATGATAATTCTGGTGCCTGTCTTGAGGTTGTGTGTTCGAAGAACGTACAGATACCTAATATCAATACCACAACCAACACTAGCAGCAACAACAACAACAACAACAATAACAGTGGCACCCCAATACAACCCACCCACCTAACCTCCACCACCCACAAGCCCCTCAACATCACCCCGCTACTCCCCGGCACCCGTGCAAAGTTCAAGGGCACCATATCCTGTTTCCGCGGCATGTTCCAGCTGCATCTCGAACGCTATGAGGTGTTGCGCGATACGAATGCGGAGGTGCGCTTTTGGGACGAAAGGACGAGGTTTCGGGTGCAGGTGCTTAGTTTGCCATGGTTGGTGGCGCGCGGGGAGGTGGAAAGGTTGAAGGGAGAGGCGGAGATAGGTGGAAGCAAGAATGGGGATGTAGAATTGAATTCAGATTTGAATGCGGGCGGGTATGTGGTGGCGAGGAGGAGGCAGGCGGCGAGGGAGAGGGAGAGGGAACGTAGAAGGGTGGAGAGGGAGGATAAGGATCGGTTGAGGATTGAGAGGAGGTATGAGAGGGAGGAGGTAGTTAGGGAAAAATTGGCAGGGAGGTGTAGGGAGAAGAGTGCGCAGGTTAATCGGAAGGGGAAGGGGAATGCAAAGTGGCTTAGAAGGGTTGATGCGTGAAAGTGGGAAGCTGAGTGGATGGGGGATTTTTGCTTGGAAGTGGGAGAGGGACAGGGGTAGGATGTGAGCCCCTATTATATTTTGTCCGTGTGTTTTATCTAGACGTGAAAGGGAGTTATGTATGTTTTGTTACATACAGAGGCACAAAGATACCCATTGACTTGTAGGGAAATGAAGTAAACGGGGGAATTATCCAAAGAATAAGAATCAACTAACTGTTTCACTGTATAGAGATTAAAGAAGGGGGAAAATAGAAATTATCCCGAAAAAGAAATTGGAAGTCGTCAAATAATTAAAGTCCCTAAGGGATACGATAGATATCAAGCAAAGCACGCTGCATAGATCATAAAAACCTGAGGCCGTCAAACAAATGTAACCAACCAACCAACCAACCAACCAACCGAAACATCCCAAAATATCCCGAAAAGTGAACATATGAAAAAGCACACACCCATGCACACCTTAATAGTCAACCAATTTATAATAAAACACACCAGGCAAAAGAAAATCCAAGGAATCAACCCTTACACTGCAGTGTCAATTGCATCCCCCCTCACCACCTTTCGGGGGCCCCGGTACGTTCTCTGGCTATTTTCACTGATTCCTCTCACCACAGACTGGATTAAGAAGCCCTGCCCGACGAACCCTCCTCACAATCCCCCGGCCCCGGCCCCGGCCCCGGTCCCGCATTCACACTTCCACCCCCTCTATTCCCCTGTCCAACCATTTCCGTAATACTACTCACCCTCAGTCCAGCTCCCCCTAGAAGAATTATCCAGGTACAGCTCCTTCCGAAAGTGAAGATGCCCACTGTTCAGCCTCCCACTATCCCCATCCCCATACATCTCTCTATCCCTCTCTCTATCCCCATCTCTCGACCACTCATAGGTCACATGCTCCCCTTCATCCGCCTCTATATACTGCAAATCATCATCGTCACCATAATACTCGGAAGTTTGCGGAAGAATATGATGAGAGTGGGACGGGGGTCTGGCACGGCCACTAACAGCAGCATACGATCCCGCTCTCGATTCCGCTCTCAATCTATCCCTTTGATGACCTCCATAGGATTCAGTCTCGGGGTTCCTATCGCCCTTGCTGCTGTAGTTATCATTATCATCATAACCTTCCACGTTAACAGCTGGACTATCGTTATCGCTAGCTCTGCCTTCAACGTCACGATACCGACGCTTCAGTTTGCGGCTGTGATTATGATGATGGTGGTGGTGGTCAACGCCGTCGTGGCGGGCACTAGTCGGTGTATTTACAACCTCATCCTCCTGCGAATCTTCATGCAGCTTGATTCCGCCTGCACCCCACTTTTGTTTGTGTGGTTGACCGAAAGTTGCCAAGGAATATGACGATGATGGTAATGGTGGTGGGGGAATGTGGTAATCGGTGACGTTGGTTGGCACCGCTCCTCCAAATAAACCGCCGAGGGGATAGTGCGGCGCTTCAGGGGATTTCGTCGTCATCTCCGTCTTCACTGGTGGTTGTATGTGAAAGTTGATGCCACAGTGTTTGCTAATGGCGTTCTCCAGGTACTCTCTTGCTGAGGGATCTGGAGGCTCGAGGAAGGTAATGGTCGGCATATTGTCTGGAAAACATCTCAACTGTTCGTTTTTATGCAATATTGGAAACTTCCGCACAGTCCGATAAATACGCATGTATTCTTGGGCGGGATTTACTTTGGTAAAGAGGCTCATCCAGCGTACAAAGCCGTCGGGCGTAAGTGCAGGTACTGTGGGTGTCCCGTTGGCACGATCTTGGACAAAAACGTGCTCTGCTCCGATCTCACAATACAGAAGTGATAGGGCAGAGGGTCGTTGGTCAAAAATATCTAATACGCACACTCAGCTCAGATATCACATAGCTAAATATCAGGCGATATTCTTACCTCCCCAAGGATACGAGTCATAGTACAGTGCCTTGGTCTGATAATATCTCAGCATCTTTTCCGGCGTAATAGCCATAGAGCTATTTGACCGATGTCTACTACACTGAATACTTCGACACTAAAATAATGAATTAACTTTTTTGCGTGTAAAAGAAGTAAAAGAATAATAATTATCAACTGAACCCGCTGCATAGCATGGTTATACGTACCAAGTGAAGTCCAATATTCCACATTATATCGGACATGGTCGATGTTGGCTCGCCATTTTTCTCAAAAAGCTGGTTTCGAATTTCGTCTGGGTGCGCCTCCGGTGTCAGGGGAGACAACGCCCACGGAGAATTTTTCGGGTTCTCACATATGGGACTTCGTTGCCTGTCCCCTAAGAGTTTGTTTGCAAAAGGAGACGTATACACTTGCCCAGATGTGGTGGCAGGGGGGGGATTGTATCGGTTTGGCTCCGGTGGGACATGGAAAGGCTGCTGTTGGCCTTGGCTGTGGGCTTTAAGGTTAACATCCTTCAATTTCTGGATAACGGCCGTGGTAACCTGGGCCACCAGCTCGGAGTTGAGAGAAGGATCTGCCTTGTTAGCTATAGTATTGGTAGCATAATTTCCAGGTCCGCCCCGTTGGAGCCCATAGCGCACGGGTATATCTTGGGGGAATGACCCCGGAACGTTAGGATTGGCATTTGGCGGAGGTGGAGATGGTGATTCTGGTGGTACTGGTGAAAGCTGGGGCGTGATTGCATTCGGGCTTATGTCGGGCTGGTAGCTATTGCCATAGGGAGGATGATACTGTTGAAAGTGTGGGATGGTCGAGTTTGGAGGTGGAGGTGGAGGTGGAGGTGGAGGGACCGAGTTGGTCCTGCTAAACCATTGCGGCTGGTCAGGGCGATGCGAGTTATGATAGCCGTCGAAGGCCATCCTGGCACAAACGATATGAGGTTGGCCGCGCTTTTAACGGATGCTATATCTTTCGTTTTCGTACTCCGTACGGGTGGGGGTTTTTGCAGATAAGAGAAAGCAGCAGAGATAAGCTCTGTAGTAGCAAATGCGACAGCCTGATGCGCTCGGTTTCGTAATAGAATCCAGAGACCCCTTCAGTGACGATGAGCACGAAGTAGATATATGTTCTTAATAATATATGTCCGCGGTGGAGTTGTAAGGTTGATGAAAAGCGCTCTTTCTGGGCAGAATGGGCGAGGATATTTGTATCTAAATGCCTACACAGCTGCCGCTACGAAATGAAGCTATGATGCAGTGTTATGCAGGCGGGAAATATCCACCAAGGGAGCTGACATTTAATTATAGTAACCACGGTAAACCCCGCGCCTCTAAGCGCCGTTTCTTGCGCTGAGGCACAACCGGGACAAAGCAGGCGGTAGAGTAAGATAGAAGGGAGTAAATACCCCATGCTAACTTGTTTGAACTTTCATCACTGCGGATTCTCCCACAGACGTTTCAGGAATCTGGCAAGAAAAGAAGAGAAAAAAGACACTGGGACAAAACGCAAAACTAGGCAGATCTTAAAACAAGCTTAATACAGCCAGCCAGCCAGCCTTGCATGGGAAAAGAGAAAATACCGTATTCCATAGTCTCAAATACAGCCAACACCGTCTCTGCTTGATGGATGTTATGACTCGATTGGCATGGTAAAACCCATAGGATACCACCGTCTGTTCTGGCTGGCAATGGGCACGTTTATATATACGGCACTTTCCTGTACCTATGTAGAGATGTGCCGGAGATTTATGTTTGAGAGCAGCAACCTTGGAAATCTCCATCCATTGCCAAACAAATAAATCCATGGGTTGAGAATTGGGTTAGCTCCACCAGTCATGTCCATGGGTAGATATCCGATGGTTTTCTTTTATAAAAAAAGAATTAAGTTGGCGCGAACCCGTGGATTTTTACTTTTTTAAGGCTGTTGTTTTGCAATATTCGATTGAAGAAAGAAAACTATCATTAGTTTTAAAAAGGAAATTAGCTTCCTAGAACAACTATAGACAAAGCTGTCAAGGAAGTTGGCTGCTGCTAGTTGACCTGAATTACCCGCTGTCTCTGTCAAGTTTCTCTCCCCCGAGGATAACTACCAAATGCAAACAAAAATCAATAAAGCAATAAACTAACTGCCTAGGCTTGAAGGAGCTTTATTTGATTTTTATGATTTTTCTTCTTGTTTTTTTTTTTTTTTTGGATTTCTTTTTTTCTCCTTCAGCCAGACAGCGTGTTATCTGGTGTAGAAACCATGAAGCCGCTGTGCATCAGTTAGAATGGGCAGAACTGATTCCCACCTAAATGTAATTTTGCGGGTCATCGTCCTCATCATCGTCGTCGTCAGATTCGATGGTAGCAGCGGTTGGCTGAGGGCGACGCATAGTCGGAGCCTCACTTTTCGGAAAACGAGCGCCCTACACACATATATATATAATATACAACATTATTAGAGAAATTCATAAGAGGGCAAGAGAAGGGAACGAGTAACAAGCGAGGGAAATAGGGAGGAATAGGAAAAGGGCAAAATTCCACGTACGGGGACTTTCGCAAAACCACTGCGATTGCCTTTTCCTTTCAGCTGAGATGGGTTCGTGCCAGCCCTGCTCCGAGGAACAACACCCCAACCCTCCCATCCACTATGCATCGTTGGGGCAACGGATGGAGCCTCAGCAGTGCGGTTATGAGGATTACCTTGAGGGTCGAAAGCGGTAAACTTGGTGCCCTCTCCCTCGTTGGACGTTTCGGTGAGCGGGCGTCTCCGCGGCTGCTCAAGCCAGACTCCTCCACTACCAGTACCGCTAACAACGGAGAATTCCTCTTCCTCGCTATCAAATTCGTTGGTGTTTCCGATATAAGAGTCTTGGGCGACGGAGCCTTCCTGCCAATATGCATTGTGGGCGAGAGAGTGACCGTGAAACGATGGGATGGTGAAGTCACCTCCTTGGCTCTGGCTGAAAGTAGAAGTACCTCCATAGCTGGTCCCATCTTCAATTGTTTCCCTGATGTCTTCAGAAACCGGTTCCCTCTCCAAGTGACCCTGAACACAATTTTTACATCTCTAACAATGGCGTTTTATCAGAACTAGACAATATATGTAATAAGGTAAAAAGGTAAAAAGGGGATAGAATAAGTCAACTTACCGCATTATCTGGATCATGGCGCTGGGCCTTGCTAAAGAACTCCAAAGCCATGGTTGTGTCACAGACGCAGCAAGTGAGTTCGACAACCTGACCACACATGCAATTCAAACAGCCGGCGTATTTTTGCCCAGTAATGCCATTGCAACCACTCTTGAGCATCCCCTTGCAAAGCTCCTCGAGCTGGCGTTTGGAGAAGGCTGACTGCTCGCGGATTTTCTTGCACACCTTGCATTTAATCCTATTGCGTGTGTGTGAGATAAGAAAGCTATTTTGATATATGGCATTGTTGGATCTGTATAGTGGAATACAACTCACTTGTCAGGAATTTTGACGGAGGAGAGACTATAGCTGGATTAACATTTCTTTCCCAGTGGTACAGAGGGCAAAATACGAACTTACCGCCGGTTGTAGGTAATGTAGTCGAAGTCCTTTTGTGGCGCCATGGCTGGTGGAGTTTGGTGTGCTAGATGTTGATGGGTGTGATAGATGTCGATGAATGTTGATAGACGATGGAAATTAGGATGACAAGGAGAAAGGAGAGGAAGATGCGAAGTGAGAGAGAAACCTGGGCAGATATCTATTTGGAGAATCTACCAAATTTTGACGCTGGAGCTCATTCACCTCAGCAACTCACTGGAATCGAGTGAATATGAAGTATGTGGAAAATATTATTGTTGTCTTTCTTGAGTGCAAGAGTAGGTATATAGCAATGTTGAGTGCTCTTCTCCAAAAGGGGCAGTTATAAAAAAACCTGCAGGCTTCCAAAGCTTTTTAACAACAACTCATCATCTATTGACATCAAGCAAAAGGTCCTCACAGCACCACATCTATTCTTCATCAATTGCCATTTTATCAGGAAGACAGCATTATGCAGCCAGCCGAGATACTTATTCCTTCGAACAAAAGGAGCGAGATTCCTGTCTTTAACTGCAAGAGATAAGAGAGAGTGAATGGACATCACTGGGCATTGCCTTTAAGACAGGTATATTTCATGGAAGATGCATGATAGTGAACACTGAAGCTTCATGGCAGCCAGCAAGTAGGTTTTTATATCTCATCTTGACGGGTAAAGATTAGAAAACATCCGTCAAACAACAGCAACAACAACCGTCCCAAGAATCCGCTAGATATAACCATAGGTTCGAAATCTTGTCAAGCCAATAACAGTGGCTTAAATTGAAAGTTATATGACCGGTATATCTAGGGATGGTGGGGTTGATAAAGATCCTGCACTATAGATGCGCATGGCTTCGTCTGCGAGAACCCCTTGAACTGGTACGCTGGAGGTGCAGACCTCCACAAACAGAAATAGATATATATATATACCTAGGTATATATGCTTGGAGGTTGAAATATAGGAACAGCTACAGAGCTGTCCGCCCGGAGAAAGCGACCTATCCCCCATTCCAACTTTATCTAACGATGGGCTAGGATGCTTTTTTAGTCAGAAATTCGCGGGAGAAGGACTTCCCGATCCATAGAGTGCAATTCGCTCCCACTGTGGCCAACCATGCGGGCCGAGCCGTAGTTAATCGCTAAAGTCGAAAGGTTACCAGCATCAGAGATTGGAGCATCACGCACTTAAACTCACCAGTCGACAGGAGCTTCTACATACCTTGAGCGAAATTGCCAGCCTTGCAGTAGCTCAAATTTCTCCAGGCAACTGGGCCTGGCCATAACCCTGTGCAGCTACATATACACAAGCACATTCTACATAGTTCATCTCCCATTCCGAGACACTCAAGCAATATGATGAGAGATTCGCACTCAAAAACAGGTGCCTCCTGTTGTGGCGAATCATTTTCAAACTTTTAGTTTGAGGATTTAAGCCTCCCCCATCCTTCTATTGGAACCACTGTGATCCCTACCTCACATCCTATATTTCCACACTGACACTCGTGTTTATCACACCCTGTCCTTGATTGAAGATGATGAAAAAGCTCAACGTCTCCTTTTATGTCGAAAACTTTAAGCAAGAGAGTCATCAGATAGATGGAACTAAGTAACTCCTCCAGCTTCATTTGTTTTTGGGTAGGTTTATTCTCCGAGCCATCAGAAATAAAGCTAACATGCTTCCAGTGCACGATCCATGACAGTATCAAGAGCAGCACCACCGGGATACTGAAAATATGCTTGGGTTTTGAAGCATATTACGATTTCAATGGATGGATGTACATGTACAAATCAGACACTCCCTGCTCTCCAATTTGCGATTTCTGCTCCTCAGCAAGGGATTCCGCATCGCCGATCCTGATCAGTTCATGGATTTATGGTTGCAGTATCCACAAAACAATCCTGACATTATCCCTATCTTATTCAACCAATTCAACTGCCTCTCTGCCGACAAAGACGAGCAGGACATTCCGTGGAGGATTGGGAATGTATTTGTCACCTTCTTGAGCATGACATCAAAAGGCGTCGCACATGTAAGAATGCACTTGTGCTGGCAATCTTGACAAACACCTTAGTGTCAAGTCCCTTTAATTGGTAATCAACAGGAGGAATGCTGCCACGTTACTTAGTCAGTGCGTAGGGAGATTTCCCAATGCATATCAGTATTGGAAAACACTGTATTCGACGAAGTAAATAGCATATTTCAGTCTATGATGGACGAGCATTGGATCAGTGCAACTTGCATTCTACTTCTTCTGGCCATTTCAGCCAATGCAGTCTCGGCAGATGCGTGTCACTATAGGACAGTGGACCTTAATGGTGTTGGCTGGGTTTCCAACGTTTTCCATTCTTGATACTTGGAGAAAGTGACCCCCTGTCAACTAAGATATCTGGGACGGCTAGAGAAACACGAGCAGGGCTTCATCATGACGAAACACATTGAGAATATCGTCTAATGGGAATTGCGACAGGTCAGCCCTCGATTATGTGCCCCCGGAGGAGCCCTGGTATTACGGACTAGCGCACTGCACCATAGCAAGTCCCCAGTAGCAAGCAACCAATTGAACCAAACACCTTGGGAGATGAAGCAGTGAGATTAAAAATAAAAATTCTCAGCTATTGTAGCAGCGCTTTTGCCATAACAATCCCGTTTGAGCTCCTTAGAATCCAGTTTGAGCTGCATTAATAGATATAGGTAAGAAGCATATAAAACACCTCTTGAAGTGGGAACGTGTGCTTCTTGTTTTGGCACTCGATGGTAGCCTGTTCAGGCATCTAAAGATGATATAATCTGGGACTTGTCCCTAAGGTACAGTACATATCCATGGATGTCGCTCTGTTTCACATGGCACAAACAGATTTCGTAGCCGAACCTGGATAGACTGATAACGACTAAGCAGTACTATGATATTTGAGAACTAGGACTGGCGACAAGTTGTAGCCTAAGGAGAATTTACCTAGCTCTCAGAGGGAATGGCACCAGACTCCACCAGCGGCTGCATGAGAAAATCATCATAAGCGAGCTCCTCCGCGGTTGGCCTCTCCTCTGGCATCCAGCGTAATGTCCTTCGAAGAAAATTTAGGAATATAGCGCGATCTTCGCCGTTTAGACGCCGCTCACGTGTTTCAAAGGACTAATCCGGGATGGGTATAGATCCCTTCCAGTTACCTGGTTGGAATATCAGTTTCATGGATTTATAAACGTGGCAGATGGTTAATGATTTCCTGCAAAACTACCTTGGTCATCCCAGTACTGAAGACATTTGTCATTTCGTTTAATGAATTCCTGGGGTGGGGGACCCAACAGCGAGACCATTTCTGCCAGATGTTGCTCATCATTTAAAATCCCATCCTTTTTAGCAAAGAACAAACGTTCGCCCTCAAATATGTCCCAAGTCTGAAATTATAAATCAGTCAACCAGAGTAGCAGCCCGTATGTTTGCGGAGCGCGTAGTCAATTAGGGTGCTTCAAGGATGTCCTTACCATCACACCAACTGACCAAAGATCGACTTTGCAGTCCCATTCCATCCCTAGGATCACCTCCGGTGCTCGGTAAATACCAGGCATAATATCTCCTCGATGCTTATGATTACCAATTCGTGCTTCGCCAAGATCGCAGAGCACAGGTAAACCGGTGCATTTTGGCATGAGTCGAGAGGTATATATAGTGCGATTGCTCAGGCTTTTCCGAGCACTTGGATAATCAATTTCATCTTGCTCGAGTCGTGACAGTATGCAATCATCATGCACACCCTGGAGAAGATTATTGGATGAGATATCTTGAATGAAGTCAGTGACTAGTATTAACCAGGAGCTGTTTTAGTTACCTGTATGCACGACTTCACACTGGTGCAAATAGGCAACAGCAAGAAGAAGAAGTTGAATGCTTCTCTGCACAAAATCTTTTGGAAACATCTTCTCTGGGAAGAGTTTAAGAAAATTTGTGTAACTCATCCCAAGTGGCATATAAAGAAGACACTGATGCACTCCATTAGGGCCTGTAACTTTGAATGAATCAACAAATTTCCGGACTAGATCTTTCCCAGCATGTTTCTTGACTGGGAAACTATCAAGATGTTGGGAAACTGTAACCTCATGCTGTTCACACTGCTCGTTTCCATCTTTTCGAGTGCATACTTTGAGAGTGAGATATCGGTGCTCTCTACTGAAATAATTAGAAGTAGCCTCGCCATTTTTATGAACCATGATCGGCGCAAACCTCAAATCCCGGCAAAGCCAAACAGTCGACGATGTTCCAAAACCCAACTTGGAAACCACTTGATACCTTGACTTGAATACTTCACCAATATAGACTGGGTAGAACTGTTCTACTTTGTAAGAAGGAATGCCCTCCTCTTCAATCAATTTCTTCACACTCAACTCAGGAAATCCAGACTTCGAGCTGGCGGGTGACAACAATGAAGACATTGCTCTGAAGTTGTCTTTGTGTATTTGTTGGGAAAGTTGGAAGGCATGTACACGGGAAAAGGGCCCACGCAAGAGCTTCAAACGGGCGCGAAGCATAACTCCCGTCATGCCTTTATTGATACACAGACGGGAAGAGAAAGGTTGAGGAAGTTGGATTGAATGGGCGTGCAGTTGAAGGGCATCCATGGATGGTTTATAATATCTGCCGGAAAAGCTCTCGGCATGGTTAAGGGGTATTACAGTTGGCTATTTGGACAAATGTCTCAATGACTCTCTACAGAGTAATGTCATAGTTATCCATGGATATGTAACTAATTAGTTAATAAGATAATACGCAGTAGTGAAGTGTAGGTAACTATTTCAACCACATTCTCAGCCACACCACCACCTGTGTAAAATATCAAAAATACAGTCATTGAGACTGTCCAAGTAGTCAACCATATGCATGTCAGCCCCATCTAAAATACATACATACACACTACCTAGGTAACCAAATCATGTTACATAAAACACATTTGAAAAATGAAAAGATATTTTTAATAAATCAGTTTGTATAGTAATTACTGTACAATTCTGATCTACTCACTAAATATCTGTGTTGAATATTAGATATATTGTCGAAAATGTGCTGTATTAGTAAGAGATGTAGTGAGTACCTACTAGTAGGTATGTATTTAGATGGGAGACGGAGACTTTGCTCTAGACATGATCAAGTTTTTAACCATGTTCAACTATAACTCAATGAAGTATCTACTCTAGTCATGATCATGTTTCCTTTCTAACCATGTTCAACTTTTCTCTAACCACGTTCAAATAGATGCCCGGGAAATATAATGATTTCTCCGTCTAGGTATATACATGTACATGTACATTTATTCTAGTATCTTTATATATTTATTTACAATGTCTCATCTACAACTGTGACTTGCCGCCTTTTCAAGTTAAGTTTTAGTTTTCTAGATTTGAGGAATAATAAGCAATATCAACAGTTTGCGAAAACGCACAACCCTTAAAGTGGCCAAACCCGTCAACATTTGCGCCATCGGCTACTTTGATATAAGGATCCAGAGCGCGCCATCCTCAATTTCATAGGCACACAGAAGGGCTGGGAGAAAGCCACTGCATCCAACAGTGTTGTCCAAACCGTGAAGAACGTCCAAGAACTTCTTGAGACATACACCCCCAGGTTTCCATCTGGAGAAGCTATCCTGGACGCCGCAGTCGTTCACTGGGGCATGAGCAGCATATCCACTAGCTCCTACACCGACCACACCGACAAAAAGCCTGTAATCGAGGCGAGCACAACGTTCTCAGCCAAGTTCCGAGACTTATATATAAGCTGGGGGCCGCCGCATCGGCACTCAGCGTGATGCCAATCGTGAGCATAAACTCTATAAAATGGACGTTAACGGACACAACGATAGCGTCACTGGCCGAGGAAGGCGCGCGGATGCGGTCGAGGAAGACAATACGCGGGATCAGGCAGCAAAAACCACAGTTGACATTTCGTCCTGAGGAGGTGATGATGAGTTCGCCCATTACTCTTAAACATGGTGTGTTTGGAGGATGGGTAACGGAATAGTTGTCCAGACCTACATAGGGAATAGGACAGGGGAATGTTATTGTTGTTGATTGGGGGGCGATGTTTGGAAGATGTGGGGGCCGTACCGTCTCGTATTATAGGTTTCCCACAGCCCCCCTGCCCTGCATACTTTATTTCGATTCGCAGCTATTAGAAATGCTCTTTGTGGCGGCTCTTGTACTTTTTGAGAGTATCCACTTGCTATATATAAAATTCCCAAAGGAAGGATATGGCCCCCTAAGCAGAAAATGACATCGTTAGTATAAATTAAGGTCCAAACAAAAATTGAGCTTCAAAGGACACCAGGTCACCATGATAGGGCATTTAATCCGTATGTTTTCCCGTGATTTCTGCATGGATTATATATAGATTTAGCAAGTGCCCGGACCTTCCTTCTCAGTAGAGTACATCACATTATGGCAGCGCAACAGTCATGCCACCCCGTCAAGCCACCTCGTAATGCTCGTAATGGGGATTCTGTTTTTTCTTGATACCCAAACTCACGGAGATACCCCAGCATCTTGAGCAGGTTTTGTCGTGCGCGATATCCTTCAGAAAGCATTTCATATTGCCTTACTCAACGCTGGTAAAAGAATCAGTGAGGTGCGGATATCATTGTTCTTTCTTATGTGCATTTATTTTATTTTTTATTTTTAGCCTGGCTAACTTTGCAAGCATCATATTCTTTGCGAGGTACCGTTCCTGCTCACCAGATTGTACCAAAATGGGGTGGATGCCATTGGTAACTGGGCGGTTTAGTTCAAAAAGGAGTACATGGTCCGTTGATGCTATGAAAGCTGCCGGAGAAAGATATAATATTTAATATTATATCTGATAGGCATATAAACAGGGGTGTCATGGCTTTTCCTTTTTTGGGTTCGGGAGTTTCCGCAGCGGGCCGTCCATAGTTCTGCCGCGCGGTAAGGGATATCTAGCGCGCGGGCACTTTGCCTAATCCGGCGACCATGATGCTCCCCGGCCATCATTGCCTGGCCGCCTGCAAACGTGGGCATCCCACGGATGTCATGACTGTCAGTCACTTGAGGAGAAGAGAAGCAAGTTTCATGCATTTGTGTTCTAGACGAAGCAAGAGAGCTACAACAAGTTTACTGCATGATCATTATGCCGCGAGAACCTAGGAAGGTTGAGGTGATCCCCAGATTTCCGCTTCCTGTTTCTTTGATGATACGAATTGCCACCAGAGCGGCAGTCTGAGGCAAAATCCCCATGGTCTGAGCTATGCCTTGATGGTGGACTGACGAGGAGCCCTCTTGCCGAAGTTTCCGTCTTCCCCTGATGTACTCCGTACTGTGGCAATCGTGGATGAGACAGATAAAATGACGGCGTAATCCATAGGAAGCGCTAGTTCCCAGGTACCAGGAAGTCCTGCCTTCGCTTCCCGCCAACTCGAAGAGTCACGTATTAATTTGTTCCAGGAAACTTCGAGAAAAACCTGTCTTATTATGGATTTTTAGCTCACCATTATGACGGAAAAGAAGAACGAAAAGAAACAGGGCCAAGTCAGCAATATTTGCTCAATGATCAACGAAGAAGGGAATGATAATCATCATCATCAAAGGGCAGACAAGGATTCAAGAATGGATGTTTTGGATGGCTCCAAAATTCACGCGCAGGCCATGAGGTCTCCCAATTCCACGCCATTGCCACCTGGGCGGCTGTGCCATCTAATAATATTGAGAAACGGGCCTCGAGCGGGTCCCAGTCAGTCGGATGAGACAAAGGAAAAGACCCTTGAACTCTCGATGTTTTTGTTTGCTTTTTCTGTGCTCCTCGCGACGGTTTTCCAAGTTATTATTTATGGATTTATTACGGAGTACGTCTCTAAGGAGTTTGCCCCTCCCAAGTGCGCTCCACTCGATCGTCCGAACGATAGTCGAGCTTCTTGTTAGATTCTAACGGCGAACTCCATCAGTTCCGAGTTTTGGGGAACAGTCTGTTTTGCAGGCATGTCGCTCCTCTGGGCACCGTGATCGTCCTGAATTATCAAATTTTACTCGAATAATGTCCAGCATCCGCCTGTTTGTTCGGGTGAAACTATCTTTTTCCCCGGGAACAAACTCGAAACTTGTCGGGTGATCGCGGCTTTGAAAGAAGCTCGGTTTTACCATGACCACCAGTCCTGAGACTGATAAAACGCGTTTGCTAGGGGATAGCTACAGCACAACAGAGAGGTTTTCATAATTTGAGCAACAATGATTCGTGTGAGCGAGTTTCGCACCGTTTTTGTTTATCTTGAGAGGGGAGGAGAGAGCAGATATGCCCTTCCGTCATGCTCCTTCTGTCTCTCCTTTCTGATTGCTCAAATATATCAAAAGGGACTAGGCTTGTATTCAACCCATGTTACCGTTGGGCCGTTGGCCGAGCGTGTCTCCACCACCCTCAGTCATCCTCGCAAGGGGAGCTAGCTAATGAAAGGGCCCCAGGATAAGAATTAGTTCAAGCCGCAAAAGCAAAACCCGAGCCCGCAAAAATGGAAATGAGACTGGTGGGTCAAACCCGGCGGCCGCGCGCACTAAAGTAGAAGTTCAGCTAGTGGCTTCCTCAGGAGAGGGGATTATTACCGCTGGAACAGCCGGGAAAAGAATAATGGAGGCCCTTTTTCACGAGTCTTCCAATAATTGCCAATTGCGGAGCTTGCTTGCTTTTTTTTAGTTCTAGAATTTTTTAGCAGAACACTTTTTTTTCCCACCTTTTTGCAGCAGCAACATTATTGCCAGCAAGCAAAGCAATAATAATGCACCAAAACAATGAAAAAGTGAGAGTGGGAGAACGCTCAACAAAAATAAAATATATAATTCATTTTGCACGAACCAACCCAGTTCCTGGTTTATCCCCGCCAACGCCGGTGCCGGCGGTGATAGCGTCTGATATCACAACCATAATCAGGATCACCGTGCATCGCAGCAGAGGACCCCAAGCTGCACAAAGCTGAGAACGTTATTTTAGACAAAAAGGGGCGCAAAAGCCCAAAAGATTTAATTGGCTGGATGCCACGAATGACTGATCAGCCAAAGGAAAAAAGAAAAGCAGCAGCAGCAGCAGAAGGGGAGGAGAAGGGGGAAAAAACAAAAAAGACAAGATTTTCACATTTTAGATTGTTATTATTGGCCGACGCCCCCTCAGTGCTCCTCCTCTCATTGGCTCTGAAATCACTCTATTTTATTTTTAATTTTTCTGTTGTCTTTTTATAGGTAAATCATTCTTTTTCTTTGACCTCGAACGGAGACTTATTAGCGCGTTGCGTTTTATTCCTCAGCAAAGAAATATGGACTTTTTTTGCTTGGTGCAAAGAAGGTTACCAAGGGCTGAAACCAAAACCGAACCAGGCTTGTTTACGATCCTGCAGACCCGTGTATTATATTGGGGCTGGTACTCCGTATTATATCCTTAGATTACATTTTAATCGCAGGCAACAAAGCTGTTTCTTTTGATTTGGGGGGGGGGGGGGGGCACCCGGCAGGCTCCTCGGTTCAGCCCAGGTAAGGAGTACAGCGGCGCTACGATGGCAGCGGTGGTATGTACTCCGTACGCCGTTTTTCTTCCCTCTTCAAGCAAAAAGGACACAAGCCTGGTTTGAACCAGGTAAAGGTACGTGGCGCGTTGGCTTTCGATACATGATCCTTACCATGTATTTTTCTTTCTACGTGATTTTCTTTTTTTTTTTTTTTTTTTTTTGATATCATCGCTAACCTTTCTCAAGTTTCTTTTTCAGAGTGGGTTGGTGGGGTATCACTTTCTCGGCATGTTGCTTGGAGAACCTTGCTTCGTCGGGTTCAAACGGATTTATTATTCCTCACACTCTCTCTCTGCAAGCTGTGCCTTGAAGAATGAAGGAATGAATGAAAGAAATCCTCTGCAGCAGCTCGACAGTGCGCAAACCTTTTTATGCATGGAGTCCAGGAGTATTAAATATACACCTAGTACAGGTAACTACAGGTACACGGTACTTTAGTAACTGAAAAACGAAAATCCAAAAAATAAATACAACCAAACAACCAGCCAAGAACCTAAGAGAGTTACGCTGTAATGGCAATGCAGACGTGCCTGAAAAATGTTCTCCAGCTTTGATTCAGGCTCACCCTTTTTTTTCCACCTTCTTTTTCCTTTTGCTGCACGCTTGAAGCCTCAACTTTCAAAGTTCGAGTTATGTTGGGGGTTTGCGTGGGGTAAGAGGTCGAACCATGGTTGATATTGATAAACACGCATAAAAGGTACGCAGTAAACTTTCAGGCACAAAATACGCATCCCATCAAACAAAAAATTCAATTTTCCAAACTCAATAACATTGGAATCAACATCACCAAAAAAACATTAAATCACTAACCATAATAAAATATATGTACTCTGTAATGAGGGCTGATTCTGACAGGTGAAACTTGTGTTGCGCGACTTGCATTATTATTATTGTTTTTATTTTCTCCCTCGTGGTTGAAAGCTGGGATAGCCAGGGATTTGCATGGGTAAAGTTAAACGAAATGCTACATAACAGAGGTCTCGCCTCTTGTTTGTGTTCCTCTCTTGTCCTCTCTTGTCCCTGTCCTGTCCTGCCACGGCCAAGGAGGTCTACTAAACAATCCCTTCCCTTATTTGATGCCCTATCGAGGTACCTGGGTTATGTATATTTAGCCCAGAAAACTGGCAGGCCTCCTCCTGCTTTTCACCGGACTGCTTGACCACCCACCCTGGCAGATAATCAGCAAGGTCGCAGACAGGGATAGGAGGGGTTTGTTGTTTATATTAATATCCGTAGCGAGAGAAAAGAAAAAGATTGTAATAATAAATCCACAGTACAGCGGTAATTGGGTAATATTTGTAATATATGAATGTACTGACCATTCAGGGCCCCTTTTTGTATTTATTTGTTTATTTGTTTATTATTCGTCGTCCATTGTCCAACAACAGAAAGTTCTCTCTTTTTGTGTCGGAAATAAACTATAAACATCGACATTATTAACATTACTTCATCGCTCTTCACGCGGGCAGAGAGCATCATACATACATACATACATAATAACCTTATCGACGGTTGCGTTTGGCCTGGGATGGTAATCGATAAGAACTCTCCCTCTCTCACTCACGTTTCTTGTTATTCACGAAACGCTGATTACTCCATACCCTTGAACTATCCCGGAATGATGCGTATCAACTAGCCAGCGGGGGGGGGGAGGGTATTCGAAAACAGAGGCTAGTAGCAAGCCTCCACACGCGGTTGGTTTGCTAGAGCTCTCTAGTCCTAGGCTAGTCCTAGCTCTTGCTGAAGTTCTTTTTGAAAGTCTTGGGGGGAATAGAACTTGTAGTAGTAAGTAATACCTAGTGGGCAGGGCCAGGATCTCCACCGCCGGACCGAAGCCTTCGCTGGAGCTGTCTGTCACGCTTTTCCAGGGGTTTGTCGCAGAGAGCCAGCCTGGAGAGGAGACCATCAGCACGACCAGACAAGCAGACCCCCGACAAGGGAAGCCAGAGAAGCCAAAGAAGCCAGAGAGAAATCAACTAAGAGGAGCCAGAGCCCGCTCCTTTCATTTAGCGGCTCCCATCCAACGGATCCGCTCCCGTTGTTCTGGTCAGGACAGTCAGAGACTCATCAAAGTGATGTGTGGTGTGGTGTAGTGTAGTGTGTCTTGTCTCTTTGCCCACGACCACCAACAGAAACTCCACCACCACCACCGACCTCATCTCATCTCACCCTTTTACTCCCTCTTACTCCCTTTTACTTCTTTCTCTCTCCCTCTCTCCCTCTCTCAATCCACACCTATCCACCCTCCTGCATTCTCTCCCCACGTCTATTCTTCTCCCTTCTTCTTCCTGTGTTTTCTTGATTCTCTCCTTTCATCCAATAACCCGTAATAATACACCCACCCTACCTACCTGCAGCCATCCCACCGTCTGTACCCTCTACTCTACTCTACTCTCCCCCTCGCGTCTTGGTTGAAAGAGCATGGTCTCACGTTGCCTCTACTGCCCATCCTCCCCCCAATCATCACAGTCACTCGTTTACTCTCTCCATCGTTGAGAGAAGAAGAAAAAGTTACCGTTGCCTGTAGGACCAAGGATCGGGATACCATCTATACACCGGACTGCAATCGCCCTCAAGGATGCTCACATCGTACCCATTTGCACCATTAATTATTTTATCTTTATTAATCACTCAACAATCCATCGCACATACACACATACGTTACATACATATAGCTTGAAAGGGAGCGTGCTTTGCATATTGGTTTCTGGGAGCGTGCCTTTGAAGGTATGTATGAGCTCAATCTCCTCCCACACTATATATACCCTTCCCATTCGAACTACCAGACAGGATTATCAACAAGAGCTGGATGTGGTTTGCTCCTATTTTTTATATTATTTTTACTAATGTGAATACATCTTATCGCGTGTGCCTAACAGGGTTCCTCAATTTGAAACCTACCTATTTCTTACCTATCTATCCATAATATATCTGCAGGCAGAAAAACACACACAAATACACACACAAAAATGACAGTTACCTACGATCAATCGTACCGGAACGCAAATATGGGGACTGCCACGCTCGAAGAGAAGTTCGAGGTGATCAAGGAGATTGGGGATGGAAGCTTTGGGACTGTCATACTGGCTCGAACACGGACGGCAGGCTCTCATGTCGCGAAAAGGGGGACAATGGTGAGGGACTCCTACATGCTGGGGAAGGTAGAATCCAATTTATTTTATTGACTTGTGTGTGTTATTTCATTTTGGCAGATTGCAATCAAGACGATGAAAAAGACCTTCGAATCCTTTACGTCATGTCTAGAGTTGCGTGAAGTTATCTTCCTACGAAGTCTTCCACACCACCCCCATCTCGTCCCCGCTCTCGACATTTTCCTCGACCCTATGAGCAAGAAATTGCATATATGCATGGAGTTTATGGATGGGAATCTTTACCAGTTGATGAAGGCTCGGGAACAGAAATCCCTAGATTCAAAGATGGTGAAGAGCATATTGTTCCAGATTCTATCCGGATTGGATCATATCCACGCGCATAACTTCTTCCATCGAGATATCAAGCCCGAGAACATACTGGTTTCGAGTACTGGTTCCGGTGATTCATCCGCATTCAGTCGATTTACTCCCCCCTCAACACCATCGACTTTCACAGTCAAGATCGCGGATTTTGGGCTTGCCCGGGAAACGCATTCGACGGTCCCATACACGACCTATGTGTCGACGCGGTGGTATCGTGCTCCAGAAGTTCTGTTGCGGGCAGGAGAGTACTCTGCCCCTGTGGATATGTGGGCTGTTGGAGCGATGGCGGTGGAAATTGCTACATTGAAACCTCTATTCCCCGGTCGGAATGAAGTCGATCAAGTATGGCGTGTTTGCGAAATCATGGGGAGCCCTGGTAATTGGTACAGTAAGTCGGGGAATAAAGTTGGCGGGGGTGAATGGAGGGAGGGCGCCAGATTAGCTCAAAAATTGGGTTTTTCATTCCCAAAGGTAATGCAATAAACCCATTTCTTGAAAAAACGAATTGATTGATTATTTGGGGGTTATAGACTTGCTAATTACCTGATTAGATGGCCCCTCATTCTATGGAGAGCATTCTCCAACCTCCACACTGGCCAGTTGCATTTAGCAATTTTGTGACTTGGTGCCTGATGTGGGATCCCAAGAGCCGACCAACCTCAACTCAGGCTTTGAACCACGAGTATTTCGCGGACGCAATTGATCCACTTCGGCCGAAATCCTCCCGTCTGCTTGGTCGAAAACCATCAGACAAGAGCTTCAAGTCAGGCGCACGGGATGTCAATGATCTCCCTGCTCTTTCAGCGAAAGCGTCCTGGTTCCGAAGATCGTTGATTGGAAGGGAAAGTCCTGCTCCAGTGCTTGAGGAGGACGAAGGTCGCCGACCAGTAGCGGTTTCCTATAATACCGTTACGGATGTGCAGACCACTAAGCCTAAGCCGGTTGCAAGCAAACGTGCTACGTGGACGAATGGCGCACCCATGCTAATCCTCCCATCCATTCGCCCAGTCTCCCCCTTATCTAATGCTGTTACCGCACAGGCTAGCTCCAGGATATCCCACGCCAACGAGGGAGCTACTGCAAATCATGTCGACAACAGCAAAAATTCCAACAAGAAGATTGGTCGACAGCTGTCTGTGAACTCGAACGGCAATCACTATTCAGATATCCATCGGCAAGAAGCGGAGCGAGCACTCAATGGCGGTGGGGGTCTAGCAACTCCCGCGAGTGCCACTAAGGAAAGTTTCTTTTCTCACCTCCGAAAACGTGCGCGCAGACTTTCTGGCCGGAACCAAGGAACGTCGAATAATAACAACAATAATAACAACACTGACGATATCGAGGCCAATGCTGGATGCGTTCCTTGGTCGAACCGTTCCTCCATTGCCCTGGATTCGGTTAATCTTGCGGACCAAAAGCCTGGTGCTGATTTCGCGGAGTTGGATAAGGCCCTACAAAATGTGCGATATAGCCTGGATATTTCATCACCCAGCCTGCCCACCCATCTTGCCTCACCGACCACTACCAATACCCCATCAAATCGACAGTCGATGCCACAAGGACAGTCTGTACGTACTACGGAGAATTATACGTCTAACCCTACTTCAGGTCCAATATCCAGCCGGACACGGCGGGCGCTTCAACTCTCTACCCACCCGGTTAATCGATATGAGACACCCGAGGAGGAGGACGAACTACTTCACGAGGTGCTCCATTCCACCACCAAGGCTGCACGACACCTTGGTCAGCGATCAGTAACCATGGACGACATGACCCGCAGTGATATCTTCCAGAAAGAGAATTACCAGTCGATCCGCGCAATCAATCCTAGCAGCCCTGTATCGAACCCGTACCCGACGCCTTCGCCCTCCGCCAAGTGCGATGGAGTGTTCTTTGGCCCGGGAACAATGACCCCATCGAAGCCATCGAGAATGAATAATCCCAACGTCGACAAGCACAATTCTACCCGCCAATGGCCCACGCCTCCATACGACGAAAACCAATGGGCGGAATCTGCGGCAGAAAGTATCTTCGCCTCCTCAGGATCTACTTTCCGGTAGTTATTCCGGCGAATGTTCGTTTGTTTCTTTCCTCTCTTCATCTGGATGATAAAATGGCTTTAAATTTGCTATTGCCGCTACGTTCTCGGCTCTCTCTCTCGAACATAAATAACACTTCCGTTCATTTCCTTTCATTTCCCCCCCTTTTTTTTTACCTTCGCGGGCTAAAAAAAAAGTCTTCTATATTTTTTTACCTTTCTCCCTCTCCCTTGTACAACTGTTTCTGGTTTGGCGTCAGGCCGAAAGGTTTTTTTTTATTATTATTTATTTTATCAGGCAACGCCAGCCAACCCAACCTCTCTTAAACATCATTATCATTATTTCCCTCCTTTTTTTCCCTCTCACATTGCAACTTTATATCACTTTGGCGGATAAGGCTTTTTTTTCAAATTTTTTTCTTTTCTTACTGGGTCTCAACTGATTTTAACTGACATTTTTTTCTGCTCAACGGCCATTTGTTTTGCTGGGATCTCATCTTACTATTTTTTTTCTCTTCTTATTACATCCTTTTACTTTTTCTTACTTCATACCCCCACCGGCCATTTTTATTTTTATAGACAGTTTCACCCTGGCCTTGCTGCTACTTTTTTTGTTGTTTCATATTTCACTTATCATCTATCATTTTGTTTTCTTCTCTTTGTCCCTTAGTAACTTTTAATACCCACATATACTCTGCTTCGTTCGCTTTCGCTTTCGTTTACCAAAAGTCTCGTGGCTTGATATACCTTTTTCTTTCTCCCCCCCCTTTTTTTTAATCATCTTTCTTCTATATACACGTTTTATATATACACATATAAAACCCACTGACCGCGCAAGACGTGTGTCTCCTATGTTTTCTTATCTTTTCTTCTTTTTCTTTTTCTTCTCGCATTCATTAAATCTCTGGTTTGGCGTATCTGTTTTTTAGTTTTTTATTTAAGCCCTCTCGTATCGCTCCTGATTATTGTATCCTGATTAAGTCCGGCTCTCGACCAGCCATCCCCTCTTTCCTTTGTTATATTGCGTCTTCTTTTACCCTTTTCTTTCGCTTCTCTTGTAACCTGTACAGTTCTTTTTTTTAATTTTATGCATTTTTTTTTACAATCATTTAGAGCCCCTACCTACCTACCTACCTACCTACCTACCTACCTACCTAACCTCACTCAAAGTCAATTTTTAATTGACCTCCCTTCCCGTCCATCTTACTACTGCCTCTCGGTATATCAATCAACCTACCAAATCTCAGTCCCGCCCCGTTTCACGCTCCTTCTCTCTTGTGCTTGTTCACTGTTTTATCATTTTTCTCTGCGAAACACGAAATTTGGAGTGGGAGTGGGTGGTTTGGAGGGTTTTTTTGATATGAGAGGGGAGTGGTTAATTAAGAATAACTTGATTCTTTCTCATTCTTCTTGTCTTTGTTTTTTTCGTTCCTTTTTCTTCTTCCCTTTGTTTTTCTTTTCACAAGGTCTTTTCAACTTCTTTTTTTTTACCCTTGTACAGTATACTCTCACAAAAACAACTATAGAATTTATATAAACAATCAATACGCAAGAATAATATTTATAATATTTAAAATATTTATTTATTTACGGTGTTCTTTTATCTAGATCTGCGGAGGTGTGCAGAGGGTACAGTAAGTAAGTAGTAGTCAATTCTGGGGTTTATATATATATATATATATGCCGGAACAATACCTTTTCCGGCGCCAGAGCTTGGAATCAATTGAAGCTGTTCCAAGAGATTCAAAACCGATGTTGAATAAAATTCCCAATTCCAAATATACAAACAACCCCAGCTATTATATTAAACTTATGCTATTTCCTCGATTATACATACTTGCAAGAACCATAAATCTATTCAGGTGTATGATCATTTAAAGAAAAAAACTAAAAATTAAAATCACAGCGTGATTTTAATTGAAATCATCTCCATCCCACCCAAACAAGCGGCAATTCCACCCGCAACGTTACCAACCCGGCGCACTACAGATTATCCCCTCCGCATATACAAAAGAAAGGAGAAAGAGAAAAAAAAAGGCAAATAAAACAAAACCAATCCGCCCCTCCCCGCCCCGCCGCCGCGGCGCACGCGCCAGCCGCCTAAGTCATACATATATACATACGTACCCACACACACAATGGCAGCCGCCAACACCTACTCCTCCTCCACAGCGCAGATCCCCTCCCTCTCCCCCGCTGAGCTCTCCTACCTACACACCTCCCTCTCCTACCCACACAACCCAATCCGCACAGATGGGCGCGCGGCAACGCAGTTCCGCCCGTTAACGGCTGAGACGGATATTTTGCCCGGCGCTAATGGCAGTGCGCGGATTGGGTTTGCGGATGGGACGCAAGCTATTGTGGGGGTTAAGGCGGAGGTGGAGAGGACTGTTGTTGGGGGGGTTTTAGATCGGGGGGGTGAGAGGGATGAGGTGGAGGGGGATGTGGAGGGGGAGGCGGAGGGGGAGGGGAAAGGGGGGCCGAGGGGGAGAGGGAGGGGTGGGGAGAGTTCGTGGGTGGAGATGTCGATTGAGATTCCTGGGTTGAGGGATGATGATGCGTTGCCTGTTTTCTTGGCGGAGATGATGAGGGAGGCGTTGATGGTTTCTGGATCGGGGGAGGGTGATGATGGAGACTGGGAGGGGGATGAAGGTATGCCGCAGGGGTTGAAGGGGAGGTTGGTTATTAATGGCGGGTGGCATTGGAGGATTTATATTGATGTGAGATGAGATTCCTCCCCACCCCTTATAGTTATATATGTTCTATATATATATATATATATACTAACCTCTATACAGATTCTCCTCCTCTCCCCGCCCCTCTCTTACCCTCTCCCTCTCCTCTCCCTAACAACCCATCTCGCCCTCCTCTCCACAAAGCTACCGCGCCTCCTTTCCAAAGACGAAGAAGACCCTATGTTCGACGACGACTGGGCTGCCGCGGAGTATCTCTACCCACGACGGCAATCACAACCACAACCACAGAAGCAGACCAAATCAGCATCATCATCATCAACAACAACAACAACAAGAACTTCACACCACCTCCACCCCTTCCGCCCCCCCGTAACGCTCCTCGTAATCTCCGTCGGCGACAATATAATCTTCGACCCCAGCCGGGAAGAAATCGCCGTCGCGGAAGCTGTACTTGCCGTTTCTGTTGGGCGTGATACCACCACCACCACCAACAAACCCAACAACGAAAATGAAAACGCTAACAACCCTCTAAAACTCCTCTCCATCCGCACCATCGACCCGCCCTCCCGCTTGACAAATCCGGGCATCCCGAATTCAGAAAACGCAGCGACGATTGGGTTTGCCGCTGGCGGTGGTGCTGGCCAGAATGAGACGAGTGCGGACATGATGGCGGGGGCAGCGGTGGATACCGGGGAAGATGTGGCCGGGGTTTGGAGGCCGAGGAGGGGCGGGGTGAAGAGGAGTGTTGTTTCGAGGATTGTGAAGATGGTGTTGAAGAAGGGCGGGGTTGGGGAGGAGGTTATGGAGGGGTTGGAGGGGGTGGAGGTTGGGTGATTTCGGGTTAAGGTTTATGTTTATTGGGGGGAAGGGGGTTGGAGGTGTTTTTTTTCCTTTTTTAAATTTTCAATTGATTTATTCATTCATCGTATCGGGTAGATAAAATAGAGGAAAAATCATGATGTGAGTAACATAGATTTGGTTGGGTTTTATGCACAGTGTGCTTGAAATATAGTAGACGGTTTTTTTTATAATAATCGAGAATACGCTGTAACTAAATGGAACGGGCGAAGGAGCTTCTTTAGATATATAGATATATATCCGCATATGCATATTATGCATATCCCGATGAATCTAAAATACCGGCGAACGAAATCCAGTAGAGAGGAACTCCCCCAATAGCCATAACCATGACACATATACATATATCAGATAAAAATTAATATACACAGTTCCCCTGCTCAATTGGACCATCAACCAAATCTAAGAATATCTAGACAACATTTTATTTACATTCATTCAACACAACCTGACCCAGCCCATGCATCCAGCCATATAACCTGCCTCACCAAATCCCCAACCACTTCTTAATCGGCCTCCTCCTCTCCTGCACCACCTCTCCATCAACCACATTTTGCCCATCGGCAGCAACAGCAACAACCCCCTCCCCCTCCCCCCCCCCCTCTCCCTCCCCGCCACTCCCTTCCACCTCCTCCTCCTTCTCCAACCCATGCGCCCTCCTATACGCCCTCCGCTTCTCTACATCATCCGTCCTCTTCTTCCTCTTCCCCGCCGTCTCCAACGTCTGATGATCCGTATGCATCTTCAACACCGCAAAGACCTGCGAGAGGGTATCGATGGGGTGCGTAAGTAGCTGCGACCAAGACGGAAGCAGATGCGCAAAGGGCGAGGTGTGTTTGAAGTTTGTGCTGAAGGTGAAGATTGCTAGGGAGATTAGGACGGACTATTTTTTTTCAATACATGTAGTAGTTAGCAAGGTGTTGCGTTTTATATATATTCTTTTTTTCGACAGAGATATATATATATAAAAAGGTAAACGGATGGGTGTAATTTACCATAGAAATCCAAACATGAATGCCCCTACTCGTCAGAAACTTATGCATCACCGTCCCCTCCGGCGGGAACATGTGTGGATACCGCTTCGTCTTCTGCTCAGCCAGCTCGGCTTCGGAGAGACGGGGGCCAGGGTAATTGCGCGGCTGCTGCTGCTGCTGCGAGCCGCGCGGGTTCATCACGCGCCGTGCTGGGTGGGAGGGGGGCCGGAAGCGGTCTGGCTTCTCGAGGACGCGGGCGGAGGAGGATTTGGGTTTTGCGGAGGAGCTTGATGTGGATTTCAGGCGGAGGGGTGGTTGTAGCTGTACTTGTAGTTGTACTTGTGATGATTGTTGCGGGCGGGCATTGCGGGATGCGAAGAAGAGGAGGGTTCGTTTTGAGATACCCCTTGGCAGCAGGAAGGGGGCAATTAAGGGCTGGGAGGCCATTGTGTGCGGCGGATGCTTTGGAGGGATTTGTTGTTGGTGGTGGTTGTGGTGGCTGTGGCTGTGGCCGTTGTTGTGGTTGCTTTTGTTATATTTTTCTGTGTTGAGGATGAGATTGGAGAAGAAGATCGGGAATTGGGTTTTGAGGTCACGTGGTCTTCCATCCAGGATAGGTAAGGGTGCGGGGACCAGTCCAACATTGTTGCGGATGAAGTATGTTACTGTTGTATAATAATATTCTTTTTTATTCCAGTGATTTGGAGATGGAGATAGCAAAGTAGAGTTGAAGAAGTGAGAGTAACTTGAACGTTTTTACAATAATATGCCTTCTATATAAAAAAGATAAAGCACTATGAAAAATGGGGGATTGGTGTATATATATCTCCAGAAAAGAATAGATATGCAATGTAACAAATGAAACCCGCATAGTCAGAAGATGACTACATGTACCTATAAGTAATATGATCATCCTGATGGCAAATAAGAATGCTTCATGTTCACACTAGTAGTGTTTTAGTTTTGTTGAAGGTATTAGCGAGATTGATATTGAATTAAATGGCCTGTTCTTGACTTAATATTTCATAGAACAGGGCTGCATCTTGATCTATGCTGTATGGCATCAGATATACCTTCAGTACTGGCACAGACAACTGATATCTTTTGAATAGCAAAGAGACTGTGATAACAATCAAGTTCAATCAAGAAATAAAATAAATCAAGAATAAAATATTAAATATAAAATATACCGATGATGTCATCTCTCCTTCCATATCCGTCTTGGCATATCTTTTGGATGCCAGGATATATATCACGTGTCAAGTCACGTGTTACATTGACTAAGCACCCGGAATCTCCCGAAGCGCCGGGTAACACGGAACCTGATTGGCCGATATATCCCGCTGACCAATCACAGCCCTGCCAAATGTCCCATTGGTAATTCTGTTTCCGGTTTAGTGCGTCATTGCCAAGCAGCGGGTTTGTATTGGATGGGGACCCCTACCACTAAAAATGGATAACCCTTGGAATAATAATAATACGACGCAGGGTCATCTGGAGCAAAAAAAAAAAAAGGGAAAAAGAAAAAGAAGTCTATCTCCAACTTCCTCCATTTTTTTTTCTCTCTCTCTAAATACTAGACTATACTATATACTACTTCTCAACATTTCACCACAATTGATTATTTCCTCCGCTCATTTTCTCTCTCTCTCTCTCTTTATATTTATTGTTAGCATAGAATTTTCAACACCGTCAAAATGAGCTTCACACCTGGTATGTTCTTCCCTCCAATTCCGCCTTGACGATGACCCGGCTGTGTCGGCCGTGCCTGCATTAAATTCGGCCTGTTCGACGTCTGCTACTGCTGCTGCTACTGCTGCTGCTGGTGATAATATCTGCTGGTGATATCTGCTACTGCTGGTGCTGGTATTGTTTTGTTGTTCATCTCTACACTCTCAAATCTGCTATTATCATCATTTTGCTGCTCCGTGGCTCTTTTTTTGTGTTACATTGTGAAGATATCAAAACATCTTTACTTCCAATCCTTTGTACAAAAATCCCTGAGAGGCAGGCAGAGACAAAACCCCTCCTATAACGCTGCAACAGCAGACTACAAACAAACTATATGCGTGGTGGAATGTCTTCCCAAGCACCCTATCCCTCCCTGACCCAGCTCTCCTCTCGCGCAATAAACTCATTCCTCTCCATTCTACACGACTATATCCTTCCTGTACCCCATAACATCACCAATCACATCCGCCAGCAATTCTTCCACCCGCACCCATCATCAACCCCCAGCAAGCGCAGAAAGCAGACCACCAGCAACAATGAGTGTGATGACAGCGGCAGTGTGGATGTCATACGCAATCGAGGAGCAGGAGGCAGAAAACGAAGAACGCGAACGCAGGAGACGGCAAGCAGGGCGTCGGGTGCTGCAGACTACTAACCTCTCTCATCTTCCTTCTTGTTCAGGCGACGCGACTAAGGGTGCTGGTCTCTTCAAGGTATGCATTTATATTTCATATATATACCATATATATATACATATATATATATAAACACGCGCTGACTTCAATTCTTTAACCTCAGACTCGCTGCGCTCAATGCCACACCCTCGAGGAAGGCGGTGCCAACAAGATCGGCCCCAACTTGCACGGCCTTTTCGGCCGCAAGACTGGCCAGGTCGAGGGCTACTCTTACACCGATGCCAACAAGTCGAAGGGCGTTATCTGGGATGAGAACACTCTGGTGTGTTTCCGGCCCCCCCTCCCTGAACATATATATATGTAGAACACGACTGACTCGTCTCTTGACAAATAGTACACCTACCTCGAAAACCCTAAGAAGTACATCCCCGGCACCAAGATGGCCTTTGGCGGTCTCAAGAAGCCCAAGGACCGCAACGACCTGATCACGTACGTTTTTGCAAGACCTCGGGCTTTGTTTCTACCCCTGACCCCTTTTTATTATTTATGAAAAAACGCAAAAGCTAACAAAAAAATTTCCCAATCTCCCTCACACTATAGCTTCCTTCAAAAGGAAACCAAATAAAACATTTATAATTCGTCCCAATTAATGCCTCGCCTCTCGCGCGCGCTCCGCCTCTCACCACAACCTATCCATACCTAAAATAATCCCTTGCCCCTGATGGACCTCCAAAACAACCACCCATTTGTACATTTTTATATAGACTTTCTCTCGTACAATTAGTACAATCAACCACCACTCCGCCAAGCATAAAACACACAAAAGACACACCCTTCACTCTCCAATCCTGTCCTGTCCTGCCCCCCTAGAATGTTAGCATGATTTTTTCTTAGAGAAGGACAGACTGACTACTCGAAAACTTGTAACAATACAAAACTGTTTTTTTCAATTCTTCCTTTCTTTCTTCCTTTTTTTTTTTGCATCCGCCCCTTTTTTTCGATACTTTTCAAGAATTCCATAGACTCTTCTCCTCTTTTAGCCCCCCCCCCTTTTTTTATTAAATACTTTTGTGAGTGGCCTGTTTGTGGTATTGTTGGCGTTGTACTTTTGCTTGTTGCAGTGAAAAGCACAGGGTAACAAGATGCAGCAAAAGAACCCTTCAAATGAATGAATGGAATTTCTCCTCTCAGCATATTTATATATAAACTACCTATTCTTGTATTTTTTATAGTTACACATCTTATTCTTATCTGATGTACCATTAATGATATGTATGTTGATTTTGCATGTTTATTTTCTCTCTAATGATTTTGTTAGTTAGTAGTTACAACAGCTCTTCTGTCTCAAGTCTATGAATTTTTTAATTTTTTAATTTTTTTTTTAATATCTTTTTTCTTTCTCATGTCTACTGTGCTTGCTGTGATTATCAACTTTGTGAGTCAAAATTTCTACTCCACACCCCGGATTAAACATGATGAGTATCTATCTATCTAGATTGGTATTTACTATGTGAGTATTGCAATCTAGATGATTGCATGATGTGGCATGACATGGCATGCTATGGTCTGATTATTATATTATTATATTTATCTACATCTACATCTACATCATTTATTTTTTTCTTTCTTCGGGTGTACATACAGTACACAGTACATTAGTTATGTTATTTACCAATATGGGTTCTCTTGGAGTTATTGGGGAAGAGAGATTATGACCGTGTAAGGACATATTTATCAACCTCTCTCCCCTCTCCCCTCCCCCCTCCTCAGCGGGAGTCCGGAGGCTCCGAATGCAGCGGCCTCATGTCTGGGGCACACACACATACACTCACATACATAGACACAGAGAGAGAGAGAGGGAAATAAAGAGAGTGAGACAGATAGAGTGAGATCGATCGCGCTTCTCTCATTTCAATCTTGTGTAATTATCCCCATGCGCGCTACAGCTACCCATTTTGTGTCTCTCTACATCATGCATTTACTTACTACTTATGCATTGACTAAATATGTACATGTACATGTACATATACTGTAAATGTGACAGCCAGACCGACACTTCAATTACGTTTCCCACTTGCAGCAGCAATTCTGCGCGGAAGGGGCCGCTGTGGTGGCTGCGATGATCTTTCTATGCTCTGTTTCCATGACTCCTTTCCATGTAGACTTTGAATCTGGCTTGATAGTTGTGATTGGGGAGGCATTGCATTGGGATATTTACAGCTGCAGCGAAAATTCTCGCCTCGTTCTCGCCTCTAACTACTAGTACAACTCTCGCATTATCGGAATATGAAACCTTTCCCATATAATTATGGTTGATTTAACATAACAAGCACAGTTGCACAGTTGCACAGTGTGATATCACAGCTCAAACCGTTTTGATTGTGTTCATAACTCTTCACTAGAGTTAGATTGGGGGGTTGGCTATATACACATACATATACAGGTGTTAGGGGTTACGTCGTTGCTATCCTGCGAATGAGCTAGAGGTCCAGATGGTCCGGGGAAACAGATATCTACATTTACATGTACATGTACATTGTACAATGAAGATACGGTTCACGAGCCGCAAAGGGTAGTTGGAATTGGATCCTGATGCCTATATAAATTTGCCGAAGAAAGGATCGTCAGTCCAAATACAGTAAAGAAGGGGGGTGATTGTCCAGGCGACTGTCCCACTGTCTAACGGTATATAAGGATTGGATTGGGGGGATAAGGTGTGCATTAGGCATGCTATGCCATTCCCATCTCATTTTGAATGGCGTTGTTCGCCCGTTTTAATGGTGAGCTGCTTGGCTAAGACGCATATTTTCATTGATGTATTCGCGGTATTGCCATGGGTTATATCTATGCATATTCTGCTGTGTTCCATAAATCTTCCATTCTCCAATATTGGGGTGTGAATTTTATCGAGCGAACGGAGTGGTGGATAGATTCTACGGCGTTGTTCGCTTGAGCCAATTACATTCAGCGAAACAAGAGGCGTTATTGCGAATGGTATAACTTACTTATCAATTAAATATCTAACAAAGCAATCTCTTTTGATTTGAGGTGGGTAAGTAATGAATTCAGATGTAGCTGACAGAGTTTATTATCTTGGTTTATTGACGGGCGGTATTGTTTCTATGGTTCAATTGAGCATCTTTGAGCTCATCTTAATATCTTTGTTAGTATCTTACAAGGGACAGACCGAATATGTCAAAAGAATGTTGGGAGGGGAATATGTGTATAGGTTGGAATAAGGTAGGTAGGTGTTCGGGACGGGGGATTTACGACAGATCCATGCCAGGACAAAGAAGATCAATCATTGTGTCAATGAAACGGCGAATGTCATGAGAATAGGGCTCGGCGAAGGAAGGTCCCCTACGATTGTCTCCACGACGAATAGTTCTATTGTTCGCCAATCACCGCAATGCTGTATTTCTTTCTTGTTTCTTCCTCCATTTTAGCATAGGGGAGAAGGGGGATGGGATGGGATGGGATGGGATGGGAGTATAAAGACGCTATCAATTCTCTTTGAATATTAAGTCGAAGTTTTAACTGTCGTCCTAAAGTTTTCTCTGATCAGACTTGAAGTTTTTTGGAAGCAAGTAAGTGTACAACTATAATATATCCCCCTAGAGGAAGGGGTAGCATTTAGCCACTTAGCTATATGTATGTTGCACACAAACCTCTAACATAACCCTAGCATTCCAGATATCAAAGGAAAAAGAAACCCGGTATCTACACAGTGAATCATGAAGCTCCTCCCGGTTCTTGTTATAGCCATTATCACCGTCGTCACGGCGTCTCCAGCACCCTTTCCTGGTGAACAAAGAAATAGGGCGAAGAAAACATGTGCTGGTTTTGCTCGGCCATGTTCAAGGGAAGCATGCTGTGCAGGGCTTCAGTGTCAAGATAGCGTAAGTTAGCCCTGATTCCTATTTCATTTTAATATTTCTGCGTCTCTTCTCTTTTTTTTCTTCTGGTTAATATTTTTATCCTTTGAATGCTGATGTGCCGGATAAATAATCACAGGGCAAGGAACTCCTCTGCTTGCAACCTATGATATAAAGATTGCTTTTGTTGTCGATTCCAGCGAGCACAGATCTGTTGAGGATGGGAATGCGAGGGAAGTGGAGGGCGGAAAGGGGGGAAAGGGGAAAAAGGGGTTGAGCGAAGCCAGGAGAAATAATGAATGTCTTTCCTTTGTTCAACATGTTTACACGAGACATATAAATAATGAAGAGCCTGTTGTCCCTTTTTTTTCCACATGGAAATCATCCGGTCCATACGTTTATTAGTGTTATGTAGGGCGAATTGGAACCACCATATCAAAAGACATTGCTTGGAAAATTGCCCTAGAATATTGGCTTCGTGGTCCTTCGTACCCTGTCTCTCGTTTGTTTCCCTGCCCGTCAACACCGCTAGATTCTCAAAATTAGACAGCCCCCCTATAGTTACCAAGTTGCGTTCGGCGAATACATCCAGGTCGATTTCGCAAGATATGAAGAGTGTGAAGCGCGAAACGCGCTTTGTCGGGTGACTCGTCCCACTCCCATGCCATCTCTTCCGTTTCCTTCCACTCTCACCGTAGTCTGTTCCCTGAAGTTATGCAGAGAATGACACGCTATATATAGGTATTCTTTATATGTACCCGTTGCTCCAACCCAATATAGTAATAACAAGGGAAATTGCAGCTTTCGGCGTCTTTCGACTCCAATTATATAGCATACGTATACTCGTTGGCATCGTACCGTGGAATGTGGCATGCGACTGGCCGATCTTGACACTGGGTCGGTTAGAAGGCAAATGGCAAGGCGGGAAGCAAAAGCGAAAAATAGTCAAAAGGTTGGTACAATGCATGTACATGTACAATGAAAGAATTGCGGGGATATGAGCTTCTTGGTCGGTGAAAGACTATGATCACAATATCTATGCATGGGACGGTTTCATGACATTAAATATAACGAGATGAAAGAAAAGAAAAGAAAAGAAAACCGTGAGATAAAATCTCCGCGAAACCCCCCCTTTTAGGGATTCTTCCCATGGAAAACGAAATTGGGAGGAATTGGGTTTTCAAATAAAGATAAATAATTTTTCAATATCAGAACTTACAACCACATATCCCAAATAAAAACCGCCCGAGAAAGCCCCAGCCATGAAATTGCCTCGCATCTCCGTCCTCGCCCTCATCGTCAGTGGCACCGGCGTCCTAGCCTTGCCCGCGCCCGATGCCCAAGATAGGAGAAAGGATTTAGCCAATGGAAATTGCGTCAAGGAGGAGGCAGCTTGTTACGTCGGGATTCCGGACCCGCCCCTTAATTGCTGTAAGGGGTTGTTCTGTGAAAGCAATGGGACAGAGTTAGGGGTAAGTAAACCCAACACATTCATGTGTCTTAATTGAAAAAAGAAAGAAAGAAAGAAAGAAAGCGAAAAGCAAAAAGAAGGAATCGATGAAATGGATGGCTAATTCGTGTTTATGCTCTGGTCTTTGTTGGGGGACAATAGGTATGCCGGCCTTTTAGTAAGAGCAAGCGCGCCAATGATATTCAAGAAATGCAGCCTCGGAATGCCTTGGAAAATGCCGCTGTGAAGAGTTCCTGCACTGATATGGGTGGATATTGCCCAATGGGTAATGAATGCTGTTCGGGTAGCTACTGTGTAAGTCGGCCCTTGAAGATTATAGAAGAGGAGAAAGAAGAGAGAAAGAGAGAAAACAACAATCTAATGCCATAAAAAAACATCGGGATTGGAAGGAGAGAAGTGTTGGGATGTGCTATAAAAACTGGAAAAAACGCGCCGAGAGATGTGAAGATCGATACTGTATAGACGATGCAAGCTGCCCATGCCCCGGATGGTTCTGTGTAAGTTGGCACCTGATGATAATATCATTCCCCTTTTAAATGAGAGAACAAGTGAAAAGGAAAAAAAACACGAAACAACACAGTCTAATGATATTCATATATGTGAAAATATTGGGACATATAGGAGAGTAAGGGCGGTTTCTGCAGACAACGGGGGGGCCCACTGCTGCAAAAGGTCGAGACTGAACCCATGTCTAAGCCGGAACCTCAGATCTTGGAGCTTGGCAATGACATCCAAGATACTCGAGCGGCGAGTAAGCGAGAGGCCATGCCCGAGCAGATGGGTGATGGTCCATTTGACCAGCCTACTATAGGCGGCGGCGATGGGCCCACGGACAACTGGTGTATTGCCAGGGCCATGAGTTGCGGGGCCGCTCCGAGCCGTTGCTGCAAGGGACTGAAGTGCGAAACTGCGGGCGAACCGGACGGCGTAAGTTTTATATATCGATTTCTTTCTTTCTTTCTTTCTTCTTCTCCCCTTCTACTTCAGGTTTGAAGAACTAGAAAAATATATCAAACTAGTGAACTGACATGTTTGTGTCTTTTGACAATCTGCAGTTCACCTGGATGGAGTGCAAACCAGCTTGATTGACCACTTTTGGTCCTTGAGGGGTTGCAGAGGGATTTGTCGTCGTGTCTTTTCGAAGTAACCATGGGGTTTTTCCTTTTAAGTTATTATTAGAGGGGACAGTTGGCGGGTTGTTTGCTGAAGGGAAATTTTCTGTTAATTTTCATTTTTCGCTTCAAGTAGTTCTTATTTTTTATTGAACTTCAGGTTTAGTTAACAAATGAGGGACGAAAAAGAAAGGGGGCGGGATGGAAGGCCGAATTGAGTAGTATGAGAAGGATGAGAAAAGATGAACGTCTCTCCACGGCTTAGATTTTTATTTGAAAAGAAAAATCGTCATTCGTTATAGCTGTGAAAATAAATTAGAAACAATATCAAATGAAAATTTTCATATTGAGAAATTTGTTTTTAGATGGAGGATAAGAACAGGAGTGTAGCACGTATACATACATCGCGTTTAGATTATACCTAGCTTGTGGTTATGCAGGGGTGTGTACGGGGAAAATCTGGGGTGGCGCAGAGGCCGGGGGAGAGGGGTTAGATCGATGGGCAGAGATTCGAAGTGGGGAATTAAATGGTTGGGATAGAGGCAAAGGAGGAGGTGGTTTGGATATAAAAAAAAGTATGTTCAAACAACATATATTTATACATGGCTTGGAGGTAGTTATCAAAGTGGATTCTCTACTTCCAGAAATAAAAAACCCAACTCCTCACTCAAAGTCTGTCTCATGAATTCTCGCTTTATAAAAACCCTTCCCACCCCCTCCTTTCTTCTCACTCGCTTTCTCCCCCGGCTTCATTCCAAAGCTTACCCACGGGCTCACCCATCCACCCTTCCCCTGTTTTGTCACCCACAAATACTCCCCACTCTTATGCCTCACAAAACTCTTTATCGCCTTCTCCTCTCTCAATATCGTCCACTTCCCTGTGGAAATATCATACGCGTACGCCCCGTATGAATCCGTCGCCAACAGCACATTTTTATTTGTATAATCAGGCTGTAAATCATGCCCCAGACCACCTTTTCCAGGGAAGGGAATCGCGCTCCCCTTTCTCACAAGGCGCATTGCTTTCCCCCTGCCCGTGACTTTATATTTTCGTATGTATTTATTGAAGGAAACCCACAATATCCCCTTGTTAGGAGAGCCAGGGGCGCCATTAGGATCCCAAAGTACTCCGTGAGCACCAGGGGCATCATATTTGACATTCGATCTCTTCAAGTTTTTGAAATCGTTTATATGTTTAGGATTGCCCGGGTAATAGAGCGTCAGCTTTCCCGGAGTTGAACTCGCCACGACAACCGCACCAAGATGAGGGATGCGCTCGATGGCATGGGGGTTGCCGCCCGGGGAGCCTGTCCACAGCACATCGCTCAAGCCGGTTTTCAGCTTCTTCTTCGAAACGTCGATGATGCCTGCGTTGCCGCCGGAGGCGCAGACGAGCGCAATCCAGCCGTGAGAAGCTGTATTTCGGAACTTGGCGTCGGAGAGGTTGATCCAGCGTTTGTTGCGTTTGCCAGCCGTGAAGCTCCAGTAGATGTTGGAGGAAGTCCAGGGTTTGTTCCGCGGAAAGACGTGAATGGCATTGGGTGTCTGGTCAACGCCCGCGATATAGTAATCTGCTGGAGCGGCGGCTAGGAGTGTGGAGAAGATGGTCACGAGGAGCAAGATGAGAGGTATTGGGGGGTAATGCTTTAACATCTCGGAATTTTTATTTAGGTCAACACGTTTTATTTGGGAAGATATGAAAGGTTATATGAAAGGAAGCACGAGCAGGAAGGGGAGGTCGTCATTTATGGCAGAAAATGGAGAGCAAGGCATCTTTGATCTCATTTATTCCTGTCTTGACGGACGGGTACGATATGGAGATCTACAAGCGGAGGGTTGGGGATTCCACCATCCACGATGACACAGCCGCATAGATATGCTGACCAGGCCAACCACACGATGGCCCGCGTTTATGGCTATACGAGAACCTCCCCCTTTTCTTTGCTAGACGAAAGCGGGAAGATTTCATCTTGGAGCGCAGGAAGAAACTAGGGCTGTTGTGGCTGTACAGTTCTCCCTTTATACAGATTTTAAAGACTGGATAATGACCATCCCTCAAAGGCAAAAAGAAGCTCGGTAAGGCAGAATGAGAGAAAGAAAATGGTGGGAGCTATGAGCCAATGGCCCTATGCTTCCTTTGCCATGTTCCATCATGTTGGCTGCTTCTCGCGTCAGACAACAAGAGAAAACAAAAATTTCCGTTTCTCTTTAGATTCTGCGTTTGAAACATTCAACTGCGGTTCAACAACAAGAAATCAACAAGAAATAGACCAGTTGATATCTAGGGATGTTACTGAATCAAACACGAAATACGAGGTTCTTCACCCGAAGTTACGTTTTGGATCGTACTTGGATATTTCCTAAAATAGACATCCAAGCCCTAACTAGTTTTGCTAGTGAAACTGACTTCGGTTTGTTTTGGAATTGAGTCTCAAGAGGAAGATGCAGAGAGATGAGCAGTTAAAACAGTGCACTTGCGTGCGTACCGCATATTTTGTGTGAATTTATGTTGTGAACATACATCTTCTGCTAGAAATGGTTCCAATATAATTTACAAAAAGAGCCAGTCATAAGGCCGCCTGATATAACTCGAGATTAACATGCTCCAATAGGTTAAGCGGCGCAAGAGTTGCCATTTCAGATACGAGAACATGGCATGAGATTCGCAAGTTTGGATATTTGGAGTTCTCAGTTGAGCATTGAGAAGATTTCTTCTAAACAAAACTGTGCCCAGGGCTCTGCCATATTTTGTCTCCCCCTGAATATCTTGGGTTTGTACGGGAGAAGGGAAAGTAGGTGTGTGGCGTCACACATTTGAGTTATGCCCTCCATGCGCAATATCATGAAGGGAAGACCATGTCCATAAACGACATGACCCTTTGCTCACCCCTGAGGTGGACATGTTGCTTCGGGGTTGCAAACAATTCTCGGCGATCATGGAGTAATAAAGCAGTCGTCTCAAAGGCCGGAGGGCTTTAAAACACCCACTTCCTCTTTCAGGTCCGCTACCATATTCCCACCCACTCTCTCTATGTGTGTGGAACTATCTTAATTATTCCCAATCCCTTAAACTCCTCTTTAGGCCTTGCAAAGCCTCCTCTTATACTCCATATACGCCTTATTCGCAGGCTCTGGCCATCCCGCAGCTCGATGCACATCTCCCAAGCATATCCGCGCTGCCCTATCATTCACCCTCGACGCTTGAATTGCAGCTCCATACGTAGTAACCGCTTCTTTGGGACTCTAGAGGACATTTGATCTGAGAAAGCTGGTTTCCGCTTGCACAATCAGTTTGTCGTACGTACGTACGCACGCTTCCTCCGCGGTGTAGTTCTCGCAATCTAATATTACCTCGAAGCCTGATGCTGGATCACGACCGGTATATGGGCTGGCATGCTTCCTCTGAATGTGGCGAGTTGTCTTTGTCTGCCCCTTTTTGCAGTATCTGGCATGCCTTTTCATGGCGGTAAATTGATGCCGATTCCGCAGGGGAAGCTCAATCTGCAGGGAGTGAATGAGAGATGGAAATCATACCCAATACCGCCCTATGGGGAAGTGGTGGTAGAATCGTTGCTGTCGCCCGCGCTCAAGGAGGTTAGGTACCTTATTAGTAGAAATTTCCCCACTAACAGCTGCCTGGTGCAATGCCGTTCTTCAACTATCATATCTTTCCTCAACACTGGCGCCATGGTCTAACAACACTCCGATCATTTTAATAGACCCACTAACAACGGCTTGCGCGCAGCACTGCCCAGCAACAGTATGGTTTCATTCTTACTCCATATTCAAACAGAAGAGAAGCTCGTCTTCCCTTCCGTCTTCTGAAGTACAAAATAAACCCCCCAGTCACTCGGTGGTAGTAGGTAAGGGGTTTCAGGTCTGCACAACCCACCTCGGTACATACATGTAAAATTCTGCATTCTGATAATATCAATAAAAGTTGACATGCTTGGATTATAAATCATATCCTCGTGAAGGTCTTCATTATTATAAAATTCCCAATGCACTACCTGCAAACAATCAAAGCTCTCTCTCCCCCCGGAAAAAAAAAAAAAGAAAAGAAAGAACAAAATTCGTTTAAAACAAAACGACCGCGGAATTCTCAACAACTTTCGGTCCTAGCGCCGCAGCAAGTTCAGCAACAATTCCTTTTATCGACTGGGGATGCTTGATATCTGACTTATCCCATGGGACTAGGTCCTGTATACGAAGAGATCGCAATGGGTCATCAAATCAGCTTTGTTTCATTGGGCTCTAGAAAGAAAATAATATATATGCATAGACCGGAAGAAAGAACGGAAAGGGGTGAACTCACGGTCATTTCCACCAGAACACCATGCGCGAGAAGTTTCCAATGATCCAGATCCACTTGCTCCTCTACTTGCTGTAAGGTCAAGACGCCTGGCATATGGATGTCAAATAATGACAACTCTTGCTCGTCAACAAGGGGGTCAGCGTTCGATGTTTCGTTTTCTTTAGCAGAAGACTGACTTTCGACGTCACCTCCTGCCTGTCTTGTTGCCTCTAACGCACGGTCACGGGAAAGGGATACGTATCGACGTCGATCGAGTTTCTCCTTATAGTCATCAAAGGGACTCCACGTCAAACTTTCTGGGTCTATTGTATACATATATATGTGTGTCAGAAACATTTTTGAAACCTGGTTTGAGGGATTGTGTGGAAAATGAACTACCCACCTAGGACATACTGAGGCTGGAAATTCGCCTTGTACCGCATTTTTTGACAGGAGTGGATGTAGAACCCTAAATACTGTTAGAAAAATGGTGGAGAGGACAAAGATTCATTGTGCCAAAAGCGAAAGCCGAATGTTATTTTCATACCCATGTAGTAGTATTGATAATCCCCTTCAATGGTCAGCGCAATTTCTCTGAGCGCACTAAGCTTGCCAAATTCATAGTCGCTGTACTCTGGGTCATAGCTACTAGAAGTTAGTTTATTTATCTGCGCACTTGCTGCGGGTGAGAGTTATGGGACGAAAAAGAAACCATACAATATATAAACCGAGCTTACGGCATGAGGTAGCAAATCCAGAACTGCTACTGCGATAAGCTTACCATCTAGCCTGTAACATTGATGGTAAGATCCGAGCTTCTGCTCTCTCGAGCCTTCTTTGACGGTCTTACGATTAATACCAGAGCATAAAAACCGTTTGAAGGAGGGGACGCTCCATCTTGATGCAGGTTCCTTGTGTATTGTCATTTGGTACTTTAGGAAGAGGTCATATCTGCAAGAAGTCGTCAACTTTTTTTTACTCATGAGGATTGTATAAAATAGTGTAGAGGGGTGAGGGAAAGAAGTAGAGGTGGAGGGACAAACTTTGCCTGTGAGAACGAATCTGACTCAATATTCACTTCAAACCGATGTGCTGGTTCAATAGGCCTTTTTATTTTCGGATCCCTAGGTTTCTTGACGTTGGCGTATTCCACTTCGTGGACTCGTTGGAATATATCAAACTTCGTCTTTCGCAATTTCTTCTCCCTATATAAATAGTTTAATCATACTGATATCGAATTTTTACCGAAATCATGAAAGCATCCAAAAATCTGAAAACGTCAAAGATCCAGGGGGGCACCGATTTTAGCCGGGGTAACATACTCTCGAGTTTTTGGACAGAGCCTTGCGGCGTTTCGGATGTACGACTGACCCAACACGAATTTATTCCAGCGATTGATGGCCAGCCTCTGGTCCTTTCTTGGCTTGAAAGCGGTAGGGTCCAGTCTATAGAAATGGGAGAATATTTAGAACGAAGTGGGCAGAACACGTTTTTTTATTTAAAAAAAGGTGTTAAAAGCACACAAAATAGCATGCATGGACCAATGCACACCTTATCGTGTAATGCGGACAGCATGAGCGTTCCAAGTTTTGCTTATAGTAAAGTGACCCCGACCTAGAGAGAGATATTTAGCTCAAACCGTTCCGTGCCTATATACCTAGATTTATTGCACAAAGCAAAACGGGGCATGTAAATTCGAAAGCCAAAATAGATGAGTAGTTTATCTTACCGTCTCCATCCTCGATCGAGAAGCTCCTGATACTCTTCCACGCGCATGGCTTTGGACGAGGCATAGTAGGATACGCCTATCCAAACATAATATAATGTCAGATACCCTCTAGATACATCGCTTGACTCGTACAAAAGGAAATTTAAAGCCTGGAGAGGTGAAAAAAGTAAGACCTACTTCCATTATCAGATTTGCAGTAACCGCATGAGTTCCGCTGGTATCCTATATATCAATATGTCAGAGTTAGTTATTGCCACTTATTGGTCATTTAGTTGGTGGGTGGTGCACTATAGTTGGAGGGGGCGGGATATGAGAGAAGACAGGCAACGGGCTAATAGTAGTAGTAACTAATATCCAAAAGCTAAATTCCCTTTGCAAAGGCAGAAGATAGTTCATGGTTTGTCGTATCGGAAGAACTTTGCCCACTTACCATTTGGCGTGACGAAGGATAAGGGTCGTTGTTTAGGCCGCTTCTCCTCCTCGTCCGATGATGACATCCTTGGCCGGATGGAAACGGAATGTAAACAGAGGAAACTTCACACTTTGACTAGTTACTTATTATTTGCAGTTACTGGTAAGAAGCCATACAGTATTTTGTTACAATATAAAAAATGGATAGTAATGAAACAACAACAGAAGAAAAAGAGAATAAATAAATGAACTTGGTCAAGGCTGCTGTTGGAGGTCGAGGCTTGGCGAGCAGAGTCCACGTGACCATCTCTCCCAGCCAGCGGGGGGCGGAAATTACCTAGAGGATCAAGACAACTACAATCTAGATCTACAGTACAATGTGACAAATGAAATAACGCTACGGGCTGCTCTATTCTTCCATTTTCTCTGTCTTTTCATATAGATGGGCGTGTCGAATAGTTCAATAACGAACATATATGATGTACAGTATCGCAGAGTCCCAGCGGGAATCCCGTGAGTCCTGCCAGAATTGAAATCGTTTTTTCCTTCGAAAATGAGCTGGAAACCCTCATTTGATAGAGTGTTTCTTTCTCGTATCCAATATAGAGGGGAGACGAAAAGGAATAGCAGCATGCACATGCCATGCCATATATTGCCCAATGCCATGCCGCAAAAAGCAACGTGGTGATGATGCTTTATGGTCAATCGTCAATCGTCCATCGTCAGACGATCTAGTGGTATCTCTTAGACCAAGGTCAACGTACCATAATGGGAAAGAAAAGGATTAACTAACTTACCCCCACTTGCGCTGGTAAGTTTATGCCAAGAGAGTTATTTTTCTTTAAGTAGTTTACCCATAAAATTTCCGCAAGCGCAATTAAACCAATAACCCCCATACGCTCCACGGGGAGTTGGGGGGAATCAATCATGCAAGCAAGCTATGGAGCAGAACAGTGGCGAAATCATGCGGCAGTGGGAGGAATTGACAACTGAATAGGAAGATCCGTGGACCGGGCCGCATATTTTCTTTTTTTTCTTCTTCCAAGCTTATACTCCGTGTATAATGGAGAAAGGCTCGGAAACACCATGCGGAGATACATTTCCTTAGGGCGACTGTCAACCACCAAGGGTAGCGCCAGGGAGAGATGAAGGAGGTGGTGCAGAATTCAGTCATTGGAAGGAACCAACTGTGAGACTCTGTGTGTGAGGGAGAGATATCGAAGACGGGTGAGAACGAGCGGAAGAGAAAATATAAATATAAAAAAAGCAAAGAAAAATAAAAAATCTTTGAAGCAACAGAAAAAAGGCCGGAGGGGTTATTTTGGAGGGGAAAAAAAAACAGGAGAATATAACCGATTTGATTTGCGAAAATCGTGTTTCCGTCATCCATCATCATTCATGCCCATCATATCATGCAGTTCTTCTAGAAGGCTTCTTCCCTCCTGGTCAAACCTCTCAGCACTACAGAGTAGCAAGCGGGTTAATTGGAATTTGGCTGCCTTGCTTCCCCTGTCCCGCTAAGAGCCTGCAGGACAGGGCGGTTTATCTTTCTTTATCCATCCATTTTGGTCCTCTCAGAACAAACAACAGACATCAAATAATAGTGACAAATTTACTCCGTACGAGAGTAAACTAACCATTTCAGCCCCTCGATCCGCTTTTCCTCACACTGGCGATTACAACATAAGCTGTCTGTCATTCGATGCCATTAATTGTTTTTGTTTCAAGGTCGAGCCGCCCCGGACGCCGAACGGAGCTTGGCTGTTGTTTGCGCGCAGTAGCAGAAAATAACCATACATAAATCCCGACGAGTCGCAGAAGCAGTGCTGAGCACGAGCCAGGATGCAGCACTTCTCACAGGGCGATGCCTTGTTTTCTTTTCTTTTTCTTTTTCTTTTTCTTTTTTCTAAATCCGTATTGTATTTCGGACGGATTAGAGTCAAGATTTCCCCGTTTGTTTATTCCCGAAGGAAGGGGAGAGGAGTGTGGATGAGCGGCCAGCGCTCTGCTCATTTGCTAGGCCAGATATGTAAATATACAGTTATATATAACCACGGCGAGCGTCGAGGAACCATAACATATTAATATACTCGGTAGGCTGCATGCATTAGTTGGCGATGGGGATTTCTAATATATATATATATATATATATTTTTTCATTTTTCGTTCATCCTCAGGGGTGTGGTGGATTGAGAAAATGCTGCTTTGATATCTCTCTTTTCTTTTTTCTTTCCTTCCCTTTACCTTCTTCTTCTTCTTCTTCTTCTTCTTCTTTTTTTTACTCCGTAATGTAGTTATAGTTAATAGCTGCGTTCTTAACTCCGCATATAAAAATAACCCATGTCTGTTTATTTTAGCGGATGTATTGAAACGGACCAAGATATGGATGGATGGATGGATGGATGGATGGACATTGGAGACTGAGATGGGATGAAACCAATAATAAGTAGCGAATTAATGATGATAAACACAATCAGCACTATTGTCGGGCAATGAAATGGAGAATTCTGCTTTGGTCGATGACGATTTATAAAATAACGGGCGGTTTTAAACAACAAACGGTGAGACTTTCTCGCCCAGACATTTCCAAATATTAAATATTGCACGACGAATGAGCGGAGAGAGGTTGAACTCCCCACAGCCGCGCTTGGGTTTAACTATTTCCCTAGGTACAGTACCTAAACTACCTAGGGACATAGGTATTTAGATGGTTGGATTCTGGATGATGTCAATTTTGCATCAATTTTTTGAAAGGCGGGTTTTGAAATGTTTACCTTTTAATTAATATTTAATGGGTAACTTATAGTTTCAAAATAATACCCCCCTTCGGAATAGAATTCAAAGAAAGAAGAAGAAAAATAGAAGAAAAATAGAGATCTATGGGATGTCATTTAAAAAGCCTATTAAACCATCGGCTTGAAAGGCTCAAAGGCTCAAAAGGCTATGCGGAATTTTAAAATATACCAGGGATTCCCAAGACATAAGTTGCTTGCTTCTTAACCTACTAACATATCACCATCCATGGATGGATTGCAACAATCAGCCATGGCCTTTTAAAAGCCAGTCCGATATATACAGTTTAGCTGTCCAACTCAGCACTATGTAACTAGGTAACTATAATAATAATAATAATAGTAATAATAATAATAATCCTGCCCGTGGTACAGTACAAGTATCTAAGATCTATCTTATATTCCAAGGTTGAATTCGATATTGCTTGTGCTGTACCAGACCAAACTGTCATGTTAGTTTTAAACTCACTCAGGTATCCGTTGTATACCAAGCTGTTCTAGTCCCCATCCGAGAAAGTAAAGGAATAAAGGATAAAGGTAGGTTCGAAGAAAAAGTTAAAAAATCTAGGGAAAAAAAGGGCAAAATCCCCCCCCCTGGCGGCCATTCGGGCTTTTTTTTTAGATTTTTTTTAAATTTTTAATTTTTAATTTTAGCTATACTCCTCCCACACTTCCCCGTCCCTCTCTCTCTAACTACTACTACTACTTCAATCCTCCCCTTACCTGTCCTACTTCCCATTCCTATCTATTTATTTTTTATTTCCCTCTCTCTACAATGTCTTGTTTTACTCCCTCAGCTCCTATCAGGAATCATACTCTTCCCCAGCCCCGGCCTCCGCGGGACTGAAATAGGGAAGCTCTTCTTCCCCCGTCCGTTTTCATCGACCGCCGCCTACTATATATATATATATATATATATACTCTATACCATTCGATCTCTCTTGTTCCCAACCTCTTCTACTATCTCCTTTCTATACGTGCTCGCTCCGCATCCGCATCCGCATCCGTTACCCTCTCCTCAATAGATAGATAGCTAAGCTAAGCTA